>JANHGB010057062.1:9701-29975 GCA_026283785.1 Coracopsis vasa
TTTTTCTTTTCTCTTTTTCTTTTTTCTTTTTTCTTTTTTCTTTTCTCTTTTCTCTTTTCTCTTTTCTTTTCCTTTCTTCCTTCCTGTCTCCCTTTCTCTTCCTCCCTCCCTCCTTCCCTCCCTCCTTTCCTTCCTCCCTTCCATCCTCCTTCCCTTCCTTCCTTTCCTTCCTTCCTTTCCTCCCTCCTTTCTCCCTTTCTCTTCCTTCCTTCCTTGCTTCCTTCCTTCCTCTTTCTCTTTTTTTCCTCCCTCCTTACCTCCTTTTTCTTTTCTCTTTTTCTTTTTTCTTTTTTCTTTTTTCTTTTCTCTTTTCTCTTTTCTCTTTTCTTTTCTTTTCTTTTCTTTTCTTTTTTTTTTCTCCTTTTCTCCTTTTCTTTTCTTTTCTTTTCTTTTCTTTTTCTCTTTTTTCTATCAAAAGATAATTAAGTTCGGAAAGGAGAGGACCAACTTCAGAGGTAAAGCAGGTGACTCAGGACCTTGTCCAGTTCAATTTTGAATATTTCTAGTGGTGGAGCTTCCACAATATATGTGGTCAAGTCTTTGACCCATGAAAAACTACTTTGAAAGAAACAGCACAGGTAGTCAAGCACAAGATTTACATATCTTGATAAATCTTTCCTGGCTTATCATTATCAGTGATTTTAGAGAAGTGCTTCAAATAATTTTCACACCATCTGTCTTGTTCCCGTTCCTCATCCTTGTTTGAAAACAACACCTTTTCCAGGGTTGCTGGCTTTGCCTGCAGATTGTCACCTGTGGGGATATAGCAGTGTTCTGTAGTTATTATGCAGTAAAGCTAGGGTTGGCTTCCTGCAATTAATTCTGTAACTGTGTCACTTTTAATTAAGAGCATGTAATACCTTTAAAAATAGTGTAATAATGGTCCATTCACTAGAAAAAAACACCTAAATGCTACAGTAAATTTCTTGATGTAAAGCATGCAGGATTTAGAAGAGATAAACAGTTCAAAAGGCATTTAATTAAATGGAAATTTAAAGTTAATTTAACTAGTGTTTCTTCATGAATTCATTGAATTTTGCACATTGTTTCTGTTAGTGTGCCCTTTCTTCTGTCTCTGTAAACCAAATCAAAATGGAATGGAGATCTGCCTTTGCTTATAAAATATTCCAAGTGAAATCCTTTTGGTGCTGTATCTTTTTTGAAAAGAATCCAAATATGAAGAGTTGTCCTTTAAATGCGTAACTCCAGTGTGTTAAGATGTGGCAAGCTGAGTTTGAGAATAACTACTGTTGTTGCGATTAAGAGAGCTGCAATGTGTTATTCATGCTGTAGTAGCAGCTAAACTGAGAGGGGCTAAAGAAATCTGTCAGACAGGAATCTAGTTCTGCAAGATTATGAGCTGCACAGGAAGATCAGGCATTTGTACCTTACCTCCCTCTGAATTCTTCAGAGGACCTGAATGTGATCCAACAAGGTGTTAGTGTTTAGCATTGTGATATTTACACACTGGCATGGTTTAAGAAAGCTCTCTTAATATTCTGTATTGCTGTGGGCTGAAATTGGAGTTATAAAGATGCATAGTAGCTTTTGGCTTTGCCTTCAGACTATATTAAGATACATTGCTTTTTCTATACCATTTTGTACAGAATATGTACAGTACTGTCTTTTTATGAAGGATGAAAACTGGTCTTGCTTTTCCTGCTGTTTTGGAGTGGAAAATTTTGTCTGCTTTTGAAGGTAGCTATTAACAAAATAATTATGTTCTCCCTTAATAGAAAAATATTCATAGCTGAAGAAGCTGTAATTGGTCTCCTCCTAAGATATTGTGATTTTGAAAGAGAAAGGGAATAAATATAATGGATCGTGCTTCTTGTAAATGTATAGATACATTCAGAAGATCAAGAAAGATTTTACAGGAACATGTGCAGCTAAGTGTTTTACATTTACAAATTCTAAGTTTGACTGCATGTAATTTAAGCTTGATAACATGTGGGAAATTTTTTTTTCTCTTATAAATTGTGGAATTTACACCATTTTGTAATAAGCCGGGCAGGAAACACAACATCATTGGGAAGAATTGCAAAAGATCTATAGGTGTAGATGCCTGTTTTCGTTTCCTTCCACCTGCTGTCTTACAGAGTGATACCTGAATGTCCTAGTTTTGGCTGGAATAGAGTTAATTTGCTTTCTTGACTTTCAGACCAATAACTGCCTCATATATAGTTCACTGGGGCAAGCTTCCCATTCCAGATTTCTACAGGATGAGAATCATAACCCTGGTAGTAACCAAAAAACAGATGGGGAATATCAGGGAAAAACCTTAACAGGATGTACACTAGCCAGAGTCTGGGCATTAATGGGAGGAATAAATATAAACTTCTATGGCTCCACCTTGCTCTTTGTCAGCTCTGCCAGTCCATTTCCATGCACTCAAATGCAGGTTTACTGCTGAAGAGCATAAGAGTCATAGCACAATTCTTATCATACGCGTAGCAGCATATAATGAAAGCCAAAGAAAATAGTAGAATGGATATGTGAGACATCCTGATATCCAAGTTAATTTTGCTCTGCAAATGGGGTATTCCTGCCATTTCAGATGTCAGAGGAAATCACTGAGCAAAATACTGTGCTCTGTAGCATATAAAAAGTCTGTTAAATGGTAGGAACCATCTCTTCTGGTCCTAAAACTACCACTTTTATTTAGCTGAATGTGAGCTTTTGTGCAGTCCCTTCACTCTGATGTTGAAACATCTTACAGTTATTAATCAATTGATTCACTCAGCCTCTTAATCAAATAGAATTAAATACAAACAATTCAGGTTTCAAGAGCAGAAACTAAGCAGGAGAGATCACATGGTTTTTTGAAGAGGACAGAATCTGCAGATTCTCCAGAACCCAGCACACACTGTTGTGAGGTACAGTAAATATACACATACCCATACATTATAAATCAGTTTTCTAGTGAGAAAGATTGCCAACATTTATTAAAATTGCAGCTGTTACACTGGTAACTGAAGTTAGGTGAACTGTTTGTGGCAGTAACAAATACAGATATGTCTGTTCCTTATTATAGGTGTGGTGTGATGGTTACTTGTAGTCAAGTGTAGGGGTATGTCTGTTACCTCAGGCTCTAAGGTATTAACCCATAACCAGTCCTGGATAGCAGGACTGGAATGAGCCTCGCGAAACCATGTTGTATGTCTCCCACTTCAAGGCAGGATGTCTCTATGCTTGTCCCTGCTGCCAGATGTTTGTCTAACTTGCCTTTTTGATGCTCCTAGAATCACCTAGGCTTGGTTCTTTTCCGCTGCTGGCTTTCTGTTTCATTCATATTTCTAGACTGAATTTCCTCCATTGTGGTTTAAAGCCATTACTTCTTTCCTTACATGCCATAGGTAAAAAGAAAGATCATTTTCTTCTAATTTTAGTTTCAGAAATGAGATGCACATTAGTAAAAGATACATGTTTCAAGTTCAACTCATTTAACCTCCTTCAACTTAAACAAAGTGTCCTGTATGAATTTGAAAGCTGTGGTGGGAATTAACGAGTAGTGTCTGACTCTAAAATTCAAGTTTTGTTAGTTAAATGTTCATAAATAACTTGAGTTTGTCACCCTTCCCTGATAGGAGAACAGTTTCATGTTTTAAATTTTCATCTCATTTCCTTTCTGAAGACTGAATTTAGGTTATAGAATTGTAGAATATTGGAAACTAGGGAGAATTAGGGAAGTAGTGTGGCATCTTCCTGATCTTAGTATCGAGAACCATGTGCAGACCATAAAGTCATCTGAAAATTTTAAAGCTACACAGAGGAGCTTGATTAAGATAAAGGTACAGTTCTATAAACCAGTCTAACTGAAAATCTAATCTCCTCCGTAAAACAGTTTTTCTTCTATTACTTTTAGTATATTCCAGTATTATCCTGTAATCATTTATGGTTAAAGAAACACCTAGTGAATTTCTCATATTGAAGGCAAGCAAATGATACCAGGTAAAGGAAGAGAAAAATAACCCTGCTGCAGGCTTTAACATGACAAAAAGTAAATAAATTGTTCCTATAGTCCAAAACTCCATTAACACTGAAGGCTGATTATGTGCTGTTATCTTTCAGTCTGAGACAGGCACAGAGTGGTTCAGTCATTCCTCTGATAGACTTGTTGAGTTCCTGTTTCTCCTTCAGACTGGACAAACAGTTTGAGAGAGTGGAGACATAAAGATAATGCTTTTTTCTTTGGCTAGCAGCTGCTAGATACCCCAGAATATCAGAATTCATTCCTTTCCTTAGGCTATGTGGAAGCATCTGAGGACAACAAATTCTATCACATATTCACAACCTCATAAATATTGAAATCCTTGATTTTCTCTGTAAAGACATCAACTGTGTATTTTCATGCCCATAAATAGAGCTGTGAGTACACTCAACAGGAGCTTTATCTGATTGCTGTCTTTAGCAACATATCTGAGGAAAAAAATGCCATAAGGATCCAGCATTAAAAGATAGTGTTTAAAATCCCTTTTGATATTTATATGTAGAGAGAATTATGAAATGGTGCTCTCAGGCACTGAATATCTTGCTGTTGTTTTCCCTGCACCTGATCTTTTCACTTGCAGTCAGTCAGATGTGGAGAGATCCCATTTAAATGCAGTGGCAGGATGATGAGGCAGGTGTGCAAGAGGAAGCCTGCACAGCTTCCGGGGCTGCAGAGCAGCTGGTGGGGCAGGTAGAACTTGGTTTTTTCTCAGTGGCTCATGTTAAACATAGAAGACCGCTGTTCTGGTCTGGAAATTAGAGTTTTCTATCACAGAAATTTGCCCAATGAGAGGTCTGCTAAAACTGGGAAAAATCAGGAGATTACAGACCAAGGGAGTTTGCACTGTCCCACTGAGCTCATAAAAAGACTGTGTAGCAGCTCCTGAATCACAACTTGCTGCCTACAGTATTTTACCAGCGTAAAGTGGAAGAAGCCAGAGCCGTTTTTTTTCTTCAGTTACTTAGAAAGGTTCACTTTTTGCTTTCAGTCAGATCAAATGACAGTGATTGTGAAATCTCTTATGCAACTTTCTGGGTAAATTAGCAGCTTTAAATTTTAAATCTGTAAAAACTTTACAGACTTTTTAGGCTGACCAAGTGCAAAGTAAATCCCAAATGCATGAGAAGCTGTCCACTGGTCACCAACAGGCAGCCAAGAGTTGAGCTAGAAGTCCTTCCAGAAGTTGGCAAAGTTTCAGACATGTGGAGATTGCTTTAAGAGACTGTGAGATGCCTTAGATGCCTGTATTGAAGGAAGTGACATGTACTCGTGCACATAAAAAGCTGCTTTGTAGGGGAAAAGACCATCTCAAATTCATGGTGGACAGGATAGGGCAAAATGGGCCTAACTGACTGAAGAAAGGTTGATTGGTATTTAATTGCAGCAAAAACTTTCTCACTGGCATAAAGCAGTGGAGTAGATGGTGAGGGAAACTGAAGACATATTTATTCATAAAACCAGATTAGAAAAAAAATACTTCAGGAGTTATGTCCATATAGGTATCCCACCATGGTTAGTAGAGAGGATTCAAGATTAATCTTGAAAGCAGAATTACCTTACTTAGATGTTCAGTACTGAAATAGGGCGTCCAATTCTGGAGTTTGTAATTCAGGAAAGACAGTGATAAAAATTGAAAGACTTTAGAGGAAAGCTATGAAAACATGCATTGTACAGGAACACAGTCTATGTAGATTAACAGTGCAAATTTTAGTTGTCTATAGATGTCCACACAAAAATAGAAATGTGATACTAGAACCTTAGATCTGCGAAACAATGGTATAATCCAACAACCGGAAATAGAACATAACAAAAACTCTGCTGGAATCATGTCACTGGCAATATTTTAATCAAGTTTGGATATTCTTCTTTAAAGACAGAAGAAAAATACCCCCATAGGAATTAACTCATGTACAGAGTATTAGCAGAGTGGACCAGACAATAGGTCTGGATTTATGCTGGAAGAGCTACCACATAAATGTTGACAGAATCCCAGACTTCATGGGTTCAAGCAGGGGTGGAGAGAGAGAGAGAGAGAGATATGAAAATTGTTCATTATTATGTTAAGCATAGTAATAGCAAGCCCGTTCTATTACTTTGGGAAGGAAGGAGTAGAAAGTAATTAAGAAAGCAGAGTCATATATTTGTATGAATCTAGAAAGATTTAGTTATAAGTGTGGTTCAAGCGGGTTGAAAGGGATGGGGAAGGAAATTGTTTGGATTTTGTTCTGACACAGTAATCTAATTACCTCTAATGAACTAAATTAAAAAACAAAACAAAACAAACAAAAAACTCCACGCCAAAACAGATAAAAAACCCAGAAGTAATAGAGATAAAAAACAGATTTTTTTTTTTTCCCCAATAAATATAAGAAGGTTCAGGGACAACTGAGTCATGGATAACTGAATCTTTATATTAGTAGTCAGTTCAACAATCCTCTATCCATCAAACAGTACTTCTGTGTTTAAGGAATGCGTGAAAAATAATACATATGGTGGCTATAATTATCTAATCTATATAAATAATATAATACATATGTGGTAGGCCATTTCATGATATAATCATCACTTAGTTTTTAATGTTATCCATTGATTGCACATGCCCTCTTTCTCTGTTATCTTCTTAAAGCCACCTAAAGTATAAGGGCAAAGAACAAGGTGAAGCCAGAAAGCCCAAAAAGTCTTTCTAGACTTCAAACCCAGAATTTTTGTATGTTCTTCATAAGACTGATCTTTTACATAAGCTGCTTTTATAGCTTCCCCTGTATGTATTTGGTATTTTTGTTGTTTATTTGGGGTTTAGGAGAGGCAGGGGGATATCTGAAAGCTTTCTAACACGAAGTTTCAACAACTTGAAACCTCGGCCTGTGGCTTGCTCTTTGGAATATAACATCTTTAGTTATTGTGTGCATTGAGAGAAAAATTCTGATAATAATGGATTTGCTCTGGATGACAGCAGATTATTCATCAACCTGAGGTGGTTTGGGGTTTTTAAATTTTCTTTTCTGTGAAAGAGCTTATTTTAAATCTTGAAAAATGTAGATTTTTCAGAGTTTTTCTCTATGAAGTTGCCAGTAGGCATACAGGATGTTATTGGAAATTACTTGGAAGTGAAATACTGACATAATGACTTCCTGGAGTTGAGGATATCTATGCACAGGTTAACTAGTTAGAAAGCTTTATTGATCAAAGTGGTTTAGGTCCACTTAGATTAGCGTTTCACCATAATTTTAGTAGCTTAGCAATGTAATATAAACTTAAAATGTAAGCTTTCAGTGATTGCAATGGCGAGCTGTAAGAATTAATTCATAAATATCTTTATATTGGAAGTGTGCTGTATGTGATGTTGTAGAAAGGTACCCACCATAAAATGAATTATTACAAATATTAAAGTGATCAGGGTAGTCTACTGTATGAGCTGTATATCAAGCTCAGAGTGCTGAGCCTTATCAATGTCATTTGGAAAAAGCATTGTACTAAGAAAGAATACAGATCTTGAATAAACAGATGTCCGTTATTATCTTTGTAAGCTATGAAAGATCAGTTTTCAGGCAGCTTTATATGTATTTTTCACATCCTTGTTTCACTAAGATTCAGGCAGCAACCATGCATACTATATGAATGAGTATATGATGGCACAGGAATGTCAAAGTTTGGAACTAAGGTTTGGTATATACAGGGATCAACTGAGTAACATTTGAATGAGCCAGGCTCAGTGTCCTCACTGGCTGAGCTCCTGCTGTTCAGAGTTGTCAGAAGCATGCATGCAGTCTATTTGAGAATTGTCTGTTTGATGACATGGGCCTACTGTTGTTCAACCATACCTGGATAATGCAGTTCTACCATCACTTACTTGCAGTGGTTCAAGGTAACTCCCCTTACCCAAGATCTGGCTTATCTTGTATGTTTGATATTTGATCTGGCTTATCTGGTATGTGATGCTTGTCATATCAAATTGAAATACATGCTTTGAGAGCATGTAAATTAATATCTGACAATATATTGGGTATTGGTCTGTCCTACAGGCATGGAGTCCAGCAGACAGTTCCCCTGAGGAGTGCTGTTCTGCTTCAGAATGACTTTTTTCAAGCTCAATGACATTACTTGAGAGCAGTGTTTCCCCAGCCTGTAGTGCACTAGGAGAAAAGACCAGTGGGCTTACTACAATATTTAAAACAATCATTAACTGTAGATTATTTCAGGGCTTTTTGATACTTCCTTGTCATGTTGTTTTGAGCCAAATAGGCCGTATGGTGATGGTCAGACATGCTGACTGACATGTTTTTGTGACTAATGCTGACTCTTCCCAGTGCTTCACTTTCCCCTCACGCTACCAGGATGTACCTGTGAGTGATAAATCCTTCCATTGAAATAGCCCTTGCATCACTTCTTATATGATTTATTGAACTATAAAAGGACATGCATATAGTAGATGCTGAATCTCAGTATTTTCTAGGTGTAAGCACACTCTTCTATCCCAGGACAACATCTGCTGGAAAGATCATTTTCAACTTTAGCATCTGTGAAATTATCAACCCTTTTCCAGAAAGAATTCATATGGGAAAATGCGGGTGTGAAACATTAAATTTTAAGGAGAATAAATATTTTAAAATATTGCCAAAGAAAAATTTCCTGCATCAGTATAATTCCTTTCCAACCAGAGGTATAGCTCATTTCTTTCTGATGTATGGGATTTTACAAGATCTTTCTTGATTTTCATCCAATGGTGTTGTAGTTCTGAATGATAAATCCAGCTTATTGGAGTACTGAAGGATTTTGAGTGTTAAATTACTCTGAAAATTCCTTGCCTGCATTTGAACCTCTCCTCAAGACCTAAATGAGCAGGGAGAACTAAAAGCAAGTGTGCTGCAGAAACAGAAATGGCAATTTGTTTCATTTGAGCACAAGTCAGAACAAATGTCTTTCTTTTATGTTCTGTGGAAACAGAAATGGTTTCCCCCTTAGCATTGCGCTGTCATTAAGGCTTTCTCTGCATGTTTTTGCAAAGTTGCAAAAGTAGAGGCACAAACCCTCAGTTCACTGCAACAGTGAAAAGTCTTTACTCTTTAAGTAACAAGGAATTGTTATTAAAAGCTCAGGAAAGTACAGAAACAGCTCTACAGATGATAGAATTAGCTTGAGCAGAGCTGACAGCAGTCTGTGAGCCTCCAATTTTATCCTTGCACAACCATAACTTGCAAGCTAAAGATAATACCACAATACATGGAGACAGGGGAAAAAAAAACCTGATTGAAAATTTCCTATGTGTTGCATAGCACTCAGAAAGCTTCCCTTTCCCCATTCCTTTAACAAGCAAGTTTTTGGGAGCTTTTGGGGGGTGAGGCTTCTGCAAAATTTACAAGAGTACTTTGCACTGAATTTTCTCTTTGAGTTGAGAAATGCTTATGCTGTAATATACATTAAAGTAAGGTGTGTTAAATATTAATGTTAAACTTATAATTTTTACTAACCAAAGGAGCAAACTTCAAAGTACTGCCAACCTATGTTTGCTGCATTTAATCTACCTAAAAATCATGGCATGTATGGGAAAAGATATTTCCAAAGAGTTGGTGGCACTTGCAAGGGGTAGTAGCATTTCAGAAGTAGTTTGCAGGTTCACTTTAATATTTTATATTTAACATTGGGGGGTGGAGGGTGTCATTTTAGGGGGAAAGCTGTTATTTTGGACAGAATTTAGCAACCAGTTTCTACTTCAGTGCCACTATTTGAAACAAAGTCTGCTTGGAATACAGAAAATTCTTGCAAGCAAGTCCTGCAAAAAAGACACACAGGTGATAGCAGAAGAAAAGCCAACAATCTTCTGCAGTACTCTTTGATGTGATGTAGTATGCTTTGTTACTAGTTCTGACATTTTTCAATAACACTGCAAACCTAAATTCTCACTACAAATCCCCTGGCATGCCACTTCTGCCTCACTCCCACCTGCTACCCACTGATGCAGTTTGAGAGATGACTATATATTCTTGGTTCAGTTGTGTTGTAGGAATTACTTACGTAAGTATGACAATTAATATCAAGAGATTATGGCTCTGTGAGTTTTTTGGTGCTTTCTATCTTCAGTTACTGTGATATAATTTGTTTTACTTTTGACTTTAGTATCCAATTTCTGTTTATGAAGAGCACATCTTTTGAAATGAGATTAAAAATCAGTCAACTTAAAAAACTCTCTGTTTACTCAATGTCAAAACTGCATGGAGCAGAAACATGAGACTTCTTACACATGACCAGAATGTTTTTGAGGAGGAGATATTAGTTTTGCTGTAGATGTAATGTATTCTATTAAAAAAGCTGAAATAAAAAGTAATATAAGGCACAATGCAAAATGAGACTAAAAAGAGAGCAAACCAAAATGAAACCTGCACAGATATAAAAAGAAAAAAGTAAAAAACTTATATCCTCTTACAAACTGAATTTATCTCTGTCATACTTAGGTCTGCCAGCAATGTACACTACAAATATGAAACAGTACGTTATGCTAGAGTTTACAAAACATTCCTATCTAGATAATTGCACGTACGGCATATGTAATTAAAATATAATCTACTGTCACTGACGCTAAAGGTGGTACACCTATTGCAGGAAGACATTTCTATTACAGCTATATATAGACAAATATCTTGTAACATACCAAGTTCAACCTTCAACAGTATCACAATGAAAGGTCCTCTTGTATCTAAATCTTGATGTCAGCATATCTCTTTTTCTAGGTCACGTTAGCACAGTGGTAAGGGTCATCAGCTTTTGAAAGGGGATAAAATTGTTTTCATAATGTAAAATTTGTGGACTTCAGTAAAATTTGTTTAAAGATTCCAAATAAGACTTGTGAGCCAAAACAAGTGACTTTCTCCTGGATTTGGATTGATTTGTGTGTGCTTCATAGGGGTCATTTCACTATGTCTCTGCTATTAGTTTTTGCAGAAATTTGCATTGCGTGTTCCTTTAATAGGAATTTGAAGCTGGTTTTGTGTTTGTAAGTTGCACAGGGGAAGATAAGAATCAGCAAGACTATTTTAATATAATGGTGTCCAAAAAACCATGTTTGACAGTATCGTATAGCTGTCTATCATTTTGTTGTGGTTTTTTTTTGCTCTGCATTGCTGCTCCTGCGTCAATGGCACAAAGTGCTTTCTTGTTTGCAGATTAGAAGGATGAGCCGAAGTGAATGACAAGCAAAATAAAACATTATATTAACCCTGAGCTGACTCAGTAATTGCTGTTGTCTCTGTGCTGAGATCCTGAACTGCTGCTGCACAGTAGCTTTCATGGTGTTCCTCATGCATTGCGAAGTTTTGGTAAAAGCACAGTTTATTGCTACAGAAAAGTCAGGATTTTGCCTAAATAGCAAGCAGTAGAACAGGGAGGAAAGGCAATCAGAAAAATTGTCCAAGCTAATTATTAATTTGTTTATGACTCAAAGTGTTGAAAACACCATGATGAACTTTTAATTATTGGTGTGGAACATGGACTTAATGGAGCAATGAGAGCAGCTGGTTGCTAGAATAACCAGAGTTTTCTGTGTTGCACTGTTATTTCTTGTGACAATGTAGTTTAATCAGTGCCATGTAAGATACTTTAGAAAAACTGTCATTGTAATCTGAAATAGAACTGTAGGAGTGCCTTCCTGTGTGTGGTCATGTAGCTGATGATTTCATATGTTCATTCCTGCTAGCCTTGAAAAGCCAAGTCAGCTATAAATGATTGAACAATATTGTATTCCAGTTCAGAAGAATTGCTACTCAAAACAAAGCTAGCCCAATGAATAAGTTAGATACTTTGGCTCTTATCTGTAGAATACATTAATAAATACCGTATTTGGGGGAGTACAAACAAGGACGAAAATGTAAAGTACTCCTAATTGCAAGATAGGACCTTTTTGGGGTGAGTGTGATATTTTTTAATGGGTACTATATGGCTGAATTATCACTTCTAAGGGTAAGGCCTTAGAAGAGAGATGGAGACACAAAGGCTCTGTCAGCACCCCTTTTAGATGCTTGGAGAGAATTTCCTCTGTCCCAGGTGAGGCATTTAATGACTGTAATGTTTATGCACATGCATGTCTTCACAGTTAGGGATTGCTGCTGCTAAGTGGCATTCAAAAGAACCAGCACACTGCCCATTACTTCTGTTAGGAAACTTTGATGTGAGGGATTTGCGTAGCGTCCCTTCATTACCTTGGGCAGACTACAAGTTCCCATACCTTTGGCAAGAACTGCTTGGATCTGTCTCCTGTAGTTATGTAGTTCCTTTCAAACAGTAGAAAAGGCTGAGATCATTCTTTTAAAGTATGGTAGATGTGCGAGTAAAAATGACACCATAAATACTTGCTAGAGGAAGGGAAAGCGAGTTATCACTATGTAGCATAGTTTCCGTATTGAAGTGGAAGTTTTTATTCCACAGACTGTATACATATTTTATCCAATAGATGTTTTATGCAATATTGATAGCAGGGTGTGAAGTAGCTACCCTATATCAGACAAAATGGATATTTCTGTGTAGCTGAATAAGTGAAAGTACAGACTCACACACACACGCACAATGCTTGGGGCCTTGAAAAATGCATTACTGGCTATTTAGGTGCTGCAAAGATTAGGTAGATTTCAAGGACTGTGATCCTAGACAGACACAAACACAATTTCAGAGGGATTTTTGTGTGTCTCTTCTTAACATTTATAGTTATAGGTCGATGCTGAAGATTTTTGTGTATGTGGGTTGTCTAAACATGATAGTGGTTCATTCAATGAACTATGTGTTTTGTTGTTCACAGGAATATTAGAGAAGCATCTGTATATTCAGTATTCTTTAATCTGACAACACTGGATATAACTTCATAATCCTACCATCCAGTCTATCATTTTCAAACAGTATTTTGGCACATGCTATCAAAATTGGTTTTTTCTTCAATAAGTACTTTTTAAGAATGATTTCCACTCTGTTAAATCATTCTAAAATTCAAATTGCTATCATAAAAGCAATGCATTAAAACACTTTCAGGGTTTTTTTTCAATAACACTAGTCTCACAGCATCAAAATGGATATAAGCCAATATTTCTCCCTTTGAAAGGCCTTCTGGCATGTCTGGTGGATTTCTTGAACACTATATAAATATAACTCACAGCCAAAAGTGGTTTACAGCCTTGAAAGCTAACTGAATTAAATTTTTTGGACTAAAGCATTAGATATGACATTAGTTTACAGCCAAAATGTTGTTGTCTATGGTTTGCAACAGTTTATATTTTTGTTTATGGGAAGGAGACTTCATGCTATGCAAGGTGTTAGTCTGAAGCTTGTAATTAGTGCTGACAAAGATCATATCACTAGTGTGCGTGAAGTCAGGAGCACCAAACCCCAGGTCCTTTCCACCACCCAGCAAGCAGCTGAAAGTTCTGAAGCTTTGTTTCCTTTTTAAAGCCTTGCTTCTTTGCTCGTAGGTTCACAGCTTGAGTATCAGCTTAATATCAGCAGCTGAATTTTTGATGGGCCCATGTTTCTGTTCAAACTTGAGCTCCCCTAGTTTGGAAACTCCAACCTTATCTGCGCTGCTGTGCTGGGCATCTCCCATGGGAAGCGTCACAGGGAGGGTTTGGTGTTTCCTGTCTTCCCACCAAGATAGCAATTGTTTCCTTACAGTAACTCAAAATTATTTTAACTCCCTGGCTAGTAGTTTTGCTGTGTCAACACAGGGAAGTTTAGAAGGTCCCTGTTTTAACTCCTGCTGGTGGTTTCAGGCCAAATTATGATAAGCTTTGCAGGAAAAGTTGGCCTTATTAAAAAATAGCAAATCATTTCACAAAAAATTAATAAAATCTGCTTGTTAATTCCTTTTAACAATGCTGGTGACAGGAAGAGCATGTATTCCCTTCTTGATATCGTTGATAGTCTGTTGCACAACATTTATAGTAAGTCTGAAGTATATCCGTTGTGGTGGGGTATTGGAAAGTTTCTCTAGGGTCTTCGCTGCCTTGAGTTTACTGCTCTGTCATAGACTAAAATCCCACTTGTCACAGGCATTGAGCAACTTCTGGTGTTGAAAGGCCTGATGAGAGAGCACAGTGTGACAGTAATGCAGTACGCCAATGTCTCCTTTTTTGGCACTTAGGCAGTCGAGGCCCATCCTTATATAGAATTGCATAAGTTCATTAAAATGCTTGAAGTACTGAGTTGTTCTGATGTTCCTGAACTCTGCAGTGGTTTGAGGTATATGCTTAAGACACTTGTTTTTCAGGCAGTCCAGACACCATCCAGCGTGAACCAAAAGCCATACGACAATTGTGGTCATAGACCAAACAAGCATGATTCAGTTGTGCAGAAATTGTGCCTGGTCTGGATCTGGATAGTGTGAGGTCTGTTTGCAGAGTGGCCTGACCAAATGAACACAAAATCTCCCATGCAGGCAAGTAAACCTTGTGAGTGATCCTCAGCTTAAAAAGCCATGGTATTTTTAGGCTTTCAGGTTAACTTCCAGTAGCAGGTCTTGAAGTCTATCCACTACAATGAGGATGCACCAGATGCACTGCTATTGATTCTTAGTACATTATTTTTCTTGTCTTTGCCCTTGAGTCTTTTGGATGAACAATGAGGTCTTGACCACTCGGGAGGATAGGATATGATCTCATTTATACTGCTGTATCTTCTGGCTTGAATCCAAAAATGTTACTTGACTGCAGGACTTGTGGGCAGTGTGGTTGATCTAGATTTATATTACAGTATATGAAAATCTGATCTGTTTTATTTAAGAGTCATAAAATTATGGGCGTATCGGGGATATTTGAGTTCATGTGATTTTTTGATAAAAACGTCTGTATGCTCAGTTATGCATAGCAGTCTGCTCTTTCTCCTCTGTACATCTCCATTGAGTAATGTGCTGTGAAACAGTTCTTAAGCTGCTTGAGAGCACCAGTTTTTAATCTGAGAAGCAATTCCTCTGCAGTCTAAGAGCAAAATGCAACACTGAGTTACAGGAACATAAATCCTGGTTAACTCCACTAGTTTCTGTTGCCTGTATTTGTAATGATATAACTGAAGGCAAAATTTCATCTTCTATGGTTTTTACATTCTTGAGAATCAATTTTAACCTTTCTCAAAAGGTTATTTTATATACGGTTGTTGGTGCATAAATCATTAATCATATTAAACTATGCTCAGATAGGGACATCTCAGATTTTCCCTAGCTTGCACCTTATTTTGTTCCCCAATACTGAAACATATACGTGATTTATGCTACAAAACATATTGAAAAATGCTACATTCTGCAGATGAATGTGCATGTTGGAAAGGCACCTTTTCTCATGTTCAGCTTTGTATCCTACCTCAGAAACCAAGGCAAATGTAAAGCTGTTCTGGTGAGCTTTCCTTCAAGCTGCACACTTCTTCTGCATTGCTTAATTGTGTTTAATAATTATGAATGGTATGCAGTGTCATAAAGGCTGAACATCGTTTGCTCAGCCAGAACCAGCAATAGATTTAACAACATATTGAAAGTGAAGTCATACAAATTCAAATGTTTAGTAGCTATGCATATTAAATGGCTGTTAGTAGAATCATCAAAATCGATACTTCATTTGTCTCTCAGGATGTGACTGCACTGGAGTTTCATTCATTCCTTGTCTAATTATCCCTATTCTGCTTCTCCACATGCTCAGCAAGTGGAGCAATTGAGATAATCAAGTTGTATTAAGGCGACCCTGGCAATAATGCAAGTGGTTTTGATAACAGAAGAATTTTGTTCATTTTGTTGCTTAGTAACAAAAATACTGCAAATAGATTGTGAAAAAAAAAAAAGTAATTTTTAGTCATGTATATTCTGCCTATTTATAGATCATGATTAATGTTGCTGCTCAATTTTGACAAGACACCGTGTTTAGGTTTTGAATCTGCAGTAAATCAGCAATGGAAAAGCTGCTTGGCTTGAAATAGTATTTACATATCCCTTTGTTAAGATCCCAAAGTGGCAAATATTAATGTATTTGAGGCCAAAAATATTTTAAATTTTATATATAACGAATGATTTTTTTCTTCACTGTAGAGAATCCCAAGTATTTTAAAAACAAAGTACAGTTTTAAAAACTTTTACTGGTATTTTATTAGGCTAAGCAAGAGATTGTCTAATTGGTGTGAATGCTGGCAAGAGAGGAATGCAGAGCATGATATAGCAAGTGTGTATGTGCATGCCTAGCTTTCTGTACCATGAGGACATCTCATGTACAGTAAGAGCACCTTGATTTGTCCTTGAGTCCCTTATGCTGTGTACAGAGTAGGCACATGACAGTAGCTTTAGGCCAGTGGATTCTTCTGTTTCTTTGTTTGTCTAATGGGGGAGGTTTGTTAACCTGGGCCCAGTGAGAAACTCAGAAATGTACTGCTGAGGTCTTGACAGCAGCATTAATGAGAAGAGCCCAGCACAGTGCTTCAGTAACAGACTAGAGCTACTAGTACTAATTTCCATAGAATAAAAATAATTGCATAGATAATAAGCATAATCTTTTCTGGAATGCTACTATCTTATTTTGCATATGAGCTTTTCTCCAGCCTTGGTCTTAAGGGGCAAAATCAATCTCTGAACTGCAATCCTGACTTCTGTACCTAGTAGGATGGCACCATAAAGCCTATACCTCAGCTCATGAGATTTAACACAGGGTATGTTCATGTAAGAGACCTGTACTGTAAATAAAGGGATAGAAATTCTTGTCTTGATGTGTAGGAGGTTTGTTTTGACTTCAGTGAGATGACTTTACCTGAGATTTGAGAGTCTGGGACAATTTCCCACGCTTAAATAGTGTTGTGAAAGACTGGTAGTGGCTGTTATGAATTGTGTATAAAAAATAGGTTGAATTAAAGTGTTACTGGACATGCCACTAAAAAAGTGGTATTTATGTGGGTTTTGATTATAAATGACCAGCCTGGAGGTTATTCTCAGTATTTGCAGTTCTTCTGACTCTTTTTACTAACTGTATAAATCATCTGCTATTTTTACCCATCCCAGCGTAGCTTAGTGTAAGACATTTTCAAGTTGTTTCACTCTCACTAATTATAACTTGCTAGTGTGGCTGGCAAAGAGTGGAATTACTCCTCTCAATAGCAAAATTATGACCATCGGAAAAAAATTTTGATCTAAACCCCAAGTATTCTAATAATGTATAGTTCTCATGAACAGTCAGTATTCTGAGAGAAGCATTCATTTTTTCTGAATGCTGTTGACTATTAAAGCTTGTGATTAAGTACACTAGAAATGTGAAAGACAGTTTTGGGTTGTTTTTTTTTAACAATTCACTTTTGAACTGTAATTATTTGTGATATTATTTTAAACAATATTATTTATTTTCCATGTTATTAATAATCTTTAAATAATTATTCATATTACAAAAATACAATAGGAAACTAAACAAACTTTATATTACTGTCTTTCAAGACACCCTACATTAATCATGACAGCAGAATATGAGTAGTATTGATCTTGAATTTTAACTGTCTTTCAGTGAAAAGCAAAACATTCCAAAGGTGCTGAGTTCCTCCAACAATTCTGGGGAGCCCAGATTGCTATTGCCTGGAGTAAAAGCTTTGAAATGTTTACTCCTTGCTAAAGGTCAGGCAAAATAATTCTTATAGAGAAAATATTGCTGCTGAAGCAAAGAAAAAAAATTTATTTTTGGAGAAAAAGCATTATCAGCATTATTCCAGGGCTTCCTGCATTCCCAATAATTCAGTTGTGATTGAATTTTCTCGATATTGCAGTTTTATGGAAAAATCATTAACTCTGTAACATTGTGGTCTGTGAACTAAATTGTCGAAATTTCATGGGTTTTGGTTGGTTTTGGTTTTTTATTTTCATGGAGAGGTCAGTTTCTGGAGAATTAAATCTTGCAATTTCACACACAGGTAAATTTTAAGCACTGAAAGTGAATCCCAAAAGCCACCTTCTTATTTGGTTTTCAAATGTTCTTGCATTTTAAGTACATCTGAGAAGATCCAATTACTATAAGCTTTGAGGCAAAATTATATATATATTTTTTTAATATAATTATGCTATTTCCTAGTATTTTTGTCTTGTTACTTTGAAATATGCTGTGAGGACGGGATTTAAGTAGTGATTTCAGCAGCTTATGACCAGTGTGTAAATGTTCACATTGGATATGTTTTGGCTAGCAAGATGATGAATTTCTTTTATTTCCAGTAAGTTGGGAAGTGAAGTAACAGTGCAAATTCTGTTATAATGGCACGCACACAGAAAGCTAAGAGGTACCGCTTCAAAGGTGTGGAAGAAAGGACATCAGTGTTAGCTTAAGTTCAGCAGACTAGTTTGATTTTGGGGACTGAAAGTATCCTGTAGTGAGTGCACTGTTTATGTTCATACCAATGAATAGGGCAAGCCTTATCTTAAAGTGATAGGAATATGCGAGTCAGTCATTTCATCTTTCTTTTGCTTAATCAAAGAACACGGACACAAATAATACAGGCAACATAATGCTTAACTTGACAGAAATCTTTAAAGTGCTGAAAAATTAATGACCGTCCTTAAACAAATTTGCCTCATATTTATTTTGTCTGTAAATAAATACTACCCCAATAGATACAGCAGATTATTAAAAAACCTGGATCACCAGCCCATAGGTTTAAAGACTGTTTTTCTTCTGACTGTATATTTACGTTTCTGTTTAACTTCCTCGAGGGTAGAATATTCATTGCTAACACTGGTAGCAAAAGATCCTTTCATTAATAGGTCTGTATTCACCCCTTGAATTTTTCTGCACTGTTTGTTATTTCACAACAATATTCATACAAAGTCTTTCACCTTTATAAATGTCTGAGCTCTTCTGATTCAGCAAGCATTAAATTTCTCTTTTTTTTTTTTTTTTTCAAAGTGCAAGGAAAGTATTACATTGGTTTACTCTAAGAATCGTGAGCTATCTTCTACAGGTCACTTCAGGGTTATGTTAACAGAGAAATTAGTATTTTTAGATGCTTTGAAACATTGGTATTGTTTTTTGTGAATGTGTTGCTAAATGCCTTGGATATGTGTCATTTTGAATTACAGACTGCTAACATGAATACATCCCCCTGACTTTCTTAAAGTGAGATTACAATTTATTAACATTCATTTTATCTATGTAACATCTTCGATTAAACCTGATGATCTAATTGGAAAAAAAAAAAAAAAAAGCTATATTCCTTACATCATGTACTTTAATGTAATATTTGATACAGACTGCAAACCCTTGTTTCCCCTGTACTCAAACTGTCACATGTACGGAACACTGATATTAATAATTTCCATGCAGGCACAATTTTCCTAAAGCACCAGGAAGTCTCTTGCCCTGAGTGCATTAGGTAACTAAATTACCTGTGTACTGTTTAAAAGCATTTACATTAAGAAAATTAAAAGATGTGAGACTGCCATTAACAGCAGCTTTAATCATTTTCTTCCTCTTTCTCCCTTCTGGGTTTTATCTTGTGTCTTTCATGTCTCGTATCTTCAGACTTCAGCCTTGGCATAAAATAACATTTAGTAAGAACTTGGTAAAAGTTGCTGTCAGCTCCTCGGGAGTCCCCTCCTCATATATTAGAAATTAAACTGGATTTCTGCTCTTTGGAGTTCCATTAACAGTTCCTGACATTTGTGCGTATGTTACATATTTTAAATTATCAATTCTTGTATAGACATACTAAAAGAGATTCTCAGAATTGATTTCTCATGATGTTCAATCGATATCTGACTCAAGTGCCTATCAGCCTGTTCTCTAATCAGTTGCCTGAGCAGTAGACTATGAAATTCTTCAGCTAACTTGAGTAAGAATATTTTAAGGACATCTGAAAGCTTAACATTTGAAGTTTGATTTTGCCTGTTTTCTTAGTCTAAGCATTGACTCTTCAAGCTTATAAAAAGTATTTCAACTTTAAACAATAAAATCCAATTTACCTGAATGAGACTATCCAGATTCTTAAAGCAGAAACTGAGAGTAAGTATCTGCAGCATTAAATCTTTTTATGGTTGTCTCAAAATAAATGAGCCTACTTTGGTCTGCAAGTTCACACCACATTTTCCAAGTATTCATAGAATCGTAGAATAGTTAGGGTTGGAAAGGACCTTAAGATCATGTAGCTCCAACCCCCCTGCCGTGGGCAGGGACACCTCACGCTAAACCATGTCACCCAAGGCTCTGTCTAACCTGGCCTTGAGTACCGCCAAGGATGGAGCATTCACAACATCCCTGGGCAACCCATTCCAGTGCCTCACCACCCTTACAGTAAAGAACTTCTTCCTTATATCCAAT
>JANHGB010057062.1:46462-83498 GCA_026283785.1 Coracopsis vasa
TTATTTCCTTTATCATTATTATTATTGGTGGTAGCAGTAGTGATTTGTGTTATACCTTAGTTACTGGACTGTTCTTATCCCAACCCATGGGAGTTACATTCTTTCCATTCTCCTCTCCATCCAGCCAGGAGCAGGGGGAGGAAAAGAAGGGGGGAGTGAGAGAAAGAAGGCATGGTTCTGATTTATGGCTGACTGGGTTTAAATCACGACAGTGATGCTTAGCCATCTGCAAACGCATGAAGGACAAGAAAATATATAGGATAGTCATCACATATTTACTAACTGCAAATAATGTTTCAACAGTCTGATTGCCTGTTATTATGCTGGTGGTCAAGGGAAGGGTGATGGATGTAATTTACCTTGACTTTAAGAAGTTCTAGTCCCTGTAACATTCTCACTGGTAGACAAAGGAAGTATGTGTTGCACAAAAAGACTGTTATATGAGTTAGGCTGACAGACTCAAAGGGTAGGTAATCAATGGCTTGATGTCTGTTTAGCAGAATATCTAAGGTGAGTACTGGGGGCAGTGTTAGTTGGTATCTTCACCAATAACATGAATGATGAGACAGTGTATCCTCAGTAAATATGTGGACAATATTAAATGGAAAAAGTGGCTGGCGCATCAAATAGTATAGTGTCAGTCTAGAGAAGTTCTAGGACTGGGCAAAATAAATCTCATGAAGTTCAACAAGATTGTATGCCTAGGTGAATAACCCCATGTACTAGTAAAGATGCTATACTGGGTAGCTGGTGTACTGTGAAGGACCTGCACAGGTCACAGTGGATACTAGGTGAGCATGATGAAGTGGTGTCTAGGAAAAAATTCTTCACTATGAGGGTGCTCAGGCACTGGAACAGGTTACCCAGAGAAGCTGTGGCTGCCCCATCCCTGGCAGTGCTCAAGGCCAGGTTGAATGGTTCTTTGAGTAACCTGGTCTAGTGGAAGGTGTACCTGTCCATGGCAAGGGGGTTGGAACTAGATGATTTTTAAGGTCCCTTCCAACTCTAATCATTCTATGATTCTGTGGTTCTATGAATCACTAGGAAGGCAAACTGGATTATGGTAGGATGAGAGTGAGCACATAAAATGAAGTTATGCTTTTTATGATGCTGGTGCACCATACACCTGTAATTCCACATCCAGTTTGGGCTCTGCAGTTCAAAAAGGACAACAAAAGCTGGAGCCAGTTTAGCAGAGGGTTAGCAAGACTATCACAGGCCACAAGTATGTGACCTTTGAGAAGCGGCTGAGGAGCCTAGTCTTGTTTAGTCTGGCGAAGCAGCAGCTAAGTGGTGATCTAATAGCTGCCCACAGCAGCTTGATTGGGAATTGCACAGATGGCAAAACCAAATTCCTCCTAGTACTGACAGATGGTGCAATAAGAGACAACAGCCCCAAGATGCATCTTGGAAGTTTCAGTTTGAACCTCAGGAAAAAGTCATTCACCAGAAGGGTAGTATGGCAGTGGAGTAGCTTAACCTCAGGTGTAACCAGGGGAATTGCCCTTTTGGAGTCTTCAACTTGACTAGAAAAAGTGGTAGCTGACCTGGTACAGCCTTTGCAACATTTCTATATCCAACCACCATTTCCAACCAACCTTGTTCAAATAAGAAGCTTAAAGGGAAACTGGAAGAAAGAAAAATGATGTATCAAATTCATGGGCTCACCTTGTGTTTACTTTTCAGACTGATTTGCATTTATGGTAGCATATATAGGGGCAGTGAAAGTAAAAATAATGGCAGTGTGCTGGAGAAGACTTTTTTGTCAATTGTTGCAGAAAACGAATAACAACTGAACAGTCATAGGTCACTAAGTTTCATTTTTGTGTTTTCTGTTGAGCTTAAGACTTAAACTAGACAGAAGCATTTCAGTCACCAAAAGATTAAGCTGAGGTGTTTCAGGAAAAATCCATGCTCAAGCCCCAGGAAAAGAATGGAGAGTATCCTTGCTGATTTTACCTGGGAAGATAATCCCATCTTGCAGTAAAGGACATAAAGTGATGGAAGTCCTTTTCACAATGATACTCATGGATGTTGCAGAAATGCAGGTTTTTCTATGCATATTGGGCAAAGCTCTGCTGCCAAAGGGAAAAAAAAAAAAAGATAATATTCTTGAGCTGGCCTCATTACTGTTGCATGTCAAAACAGCCATTTGACTGCTTTAATTCTCACCAACAGAATAGTCACTTGCAGGTTATTTTACTGACCTAAGATCACAGACTGCTATGGCTTTAGCCACATTTCTTCCTCCCATATGCTTGAGCTGAGGTAACAGGAGATGTCAATGCACATTTTCTGCTACTGTAAGTTTTTCTTACACTATTGTTATATTGCTCATGTTCGGAATGGCAGAACAGCTCAAATTATGCACTTCTCAGTCAATTAAAATTAAAAAGAAACATTTAATTCTGATTGCCTATCAGGGCATTTAGCAGGCTCTGTTGCTGTTCTTAATTGATAATTTACGAGTCAGTGATACTATAACAGAGGTTGTCAGTACTTTGGAACAAAGCTTCAGGATGCTGCAGGGATGCAGAGGGTAAGAGGTGTTACAGACCTAGATTTGGGATGGACCTGCCTAGCTGTACAGAAGAGGTGCTCAACAAAAGCCTTTATTTTCTTTGTATTTTCCTTCCTCTTTCACGGTCCATGCTGCAGTCAAGCAAGTCCTGAAGACGAGCTCCAGCTTTCACATCATCTTTTAAGTTTTTCTTAACACTTTCTCAATAACCTTGGAGGAACATTGCTTGTCACATAGCACATGTTGCCACAGGGTACCAGTGCGGTAATGAAATCTTCCCTATATGCATCCCAACAAGAGAGAAGAATTGCAGTTCTGCTTTTTACTACGATTGTTTTTTTTCCTGACAAAGACAGAACCTTGATTTCCAGTATATTTCTGGGCACTAAATTAAATAACTGGGTACTCTGCTTGTGTAGATCTTTAATTACTAGGGGCAGGCAAATGTGTGTCTGTTGTTCTTTCAGAATAACTTCTCCAGACTTTTAATGAAGACAGAGGAGGCCCACACAAAACAATTACAGCAGAGAATTTGTTTACAGGCTATTGCTAGAAGAGATGTAATGCTTCCCTTTATCACCACTTGTCATAACAGTGACAGCCTGTATACCTCATGCCCATGCATTATTCTTTATTTGTCACTGCCTGTGCCAACTCTTGCCCTAGCAGGTGCCTGGCATGTGTCAAACATATGATTCATGGGTTCATTTGATCAACACTGTGAAGAAAACAGTGATGTATTTTCTTTTAAATTACAAATTAGACATTTATACCCCATATCCAGTGACAAGGGCTTTGGCTTCTTTATTTGAAGTGCACCATTTATAGCTCACTGTAGAATTTAAATACTGGCTTCTTTATCATGCCTAATTCTGAAAGTTAAATTTATGCAATATTATGTCGTATAAATGAAACCATCCTGCCTCTCTGTTTTATTGTCATGGCAAGCTTGCTTGAACTGTTTCCTTTAGTAATAAATGGGCAGAATGTGTTATCCCCTGGACATTTAAAGGCCTTTTTATTGCAGGTTGGTTTCTATTTAACACACCATATATACTTTCTTTCAGAGAATTTCTTTAGAATTACAGTTTTTCTCTGACATTGATGCACATTTACTTGGGCACTTGTTTTTAAATCATAGAATTATAGAATAAATGTGTATGTGTAATATATAGGTTTTGTGAGGTGCTTCTTTTGGAGATAATATTAGCAATACAATAATTAGAAACTGTAAGAAAACACAGTTGTTCAATGGGAAATAAAATGTCATTTGGTGTTTTCTTCTGTGAAAGAAATTTATGGAATTCTGTGAAAAGTTTGTTAGTAATCACAAACACCTAGATCAATTGTTAATCAAAAATTATTCCCAGACAGACAATTCTAAAGTCTTGTCTAGTCTGCTTTAAGCAAGACTTGAGCTGTGAGATTCCCAGGTATTGTCTTTGTTAGAGCATCTGAAACATGGGCTCTTTTATGGAGTAGCTAGCCTTTAAAGCCAGCTGCTGACTACCCTATGATAATACCAGTATATTGAGTAATGCAAGAGTTGCTTTAATGAGTGGTTTAACATAGAATCATAGAATAGTTACATGAAAGATACGTTTTTGCTACTTATATAAATAGTAGAAAATACTACAGTTTTCTTTAAAAATACCGCTGTTCTACTGTCTGTGGCTTTTACTCTGTGTTTGTTTATGCTTTTAGAGATTGACAAGATTTGAAACAGACAGTGCCACAAGACATTGCAGGGGGAAATACGAGAGCACTTTCATATTGATTTAAGTTAAGAAAATCACTACTTATGGATCCAAAAGGGATTTTTTTAACTCCAAGATATTTTCATTCTCACAACCACATTGGAGTTGCTTGTTGAACTTGAATACTTCATGATGGTTTTGTAGTTATTGAGAAGTTTTTCCAGATAAATTCCCAAACTGTCATCTTGGCCAAATCTCAAAATTAAAGATAGAGTAGGCATCGTTACTGGCATCTATTTGACTGTGTCATGACTTCTTGTTAGAATACTACTAGCATGTAGTTCAACAAATTTGGATTCTTTATTTATCTCTAGCAATCCATATACTTTGATTTCTATGTAGACTTGATCTTTTTATGTCACTTGTCTAAGCTTTATAAAAATAAACACTTATTACTTCTGTTTTCTTCCTGATTACTTTCAGATATGTCTAAGTGAGGCTGTATTTAGAATTCTGTGTGAACAAGACATGCAAATTTTGTTTGTATTCTTCTGCTTTTTTGTGAGTTGTTCTTTAAGTGACAAGGAGAAAATAATAAAATTATTCAACCAGGGGACTAATTGAGGAGATGAAAACAATTTTCAGATATGTGATTCTGGCCTTAGAAGATGTGCTGGATGTTTTAATGCAGTTCTTCACAAATCAGATGACGTGCTGTCTGAAATGTGTGAAGAGTTATCTGAGACAGAGGGAGGAAGGTACTGCAGAGCACTCTTGTTTGTTTCACAGAATTTCAGATATTATTCTTGAAAAAATAAAATAAAATTTGAGAAACCTCTTTTCCTGTGTTTGCAAGAAACCTGAAGCAATGAAAGAACAGTATGAATTGCCATTGATATCATGGAGCTCAAGCCCCAACAGCTGATGACAGTCAAATTATTTTATTCAACCCTTTTTCTATTTAGAAATTGATATAATAACAGAAAAGAATGTATCATAATATGAGAGTTTACATCATCTCTCACTGATGTGTTTTCCTGAAGGTACAGTCACTCAGCTTTCACAATTTGCTCATTGCAAGATGTGAAAGGAATAAAATTGTCCTTTTTATGAGACTGAATTTCGTCGAGTTTATTTAGCCCAATACAAGTGATAGCAATCAGAATGCATGAAAAGAGCGTGTTTGTATTATTTCATTTAAAAATCAGTAGAGGCCATATTCAAACTGTCTATTGCAAGGGACTTTCCTTAGACATTGTGACACCTAACTAGTGAAGGTCCAGTTAAGGTGTGACCAGGAATTTTTATGCAGACAACAAAGAGCCTACCAACACCATGAACAGCTTAGGCTGCCCAAATAAGGCTCTTGTTTCTCTCTTATCAGAGAGTTTATGTGCTTCCTTGGTAGCTGCCTTCACATACAAAGGGGGAAACTGCCTAGAACTAGCTCATAGAGAATAGCAAATCATATCTGATACAATGCCAAATTCAGAGCTATGTAATAGGATTCTGTGATCAGCCAGAGTTTTATCAGTGAACCCAACTCTGAAGGTCAGCAGGTGAAGATGGAGGATTTGCACTGGAGCTATAGTGTGAAGTTCTTGCTTCCATAGTTGGAGAGCTGTGTTCAGGCTCAGTAACCTGAATCTTTTTTATTTATACAGTTGTCTGTACAGCATGCAGGAGTGTGGTCTTGCTCTTAGTGTAGGGTTCCTATTTTGTGCTATTCAGTGCAAACAGTTTTCAGAATTGTGGGTGGAATTGGTCAGAGGAGAAGGGCTAGATGACATTAAAGAGCCACAGGAAATTTCCAGTGTCTGAGAACTAACAGAAGCTACTTGTTCCTAGTAGGTCACATTTGATTTACTTTGGAAATGTGTAATATACTGTCACTTTGAAACAATTTCATTTTTCAAGGCTATAAGATGATACGATTTACAATATAGAAAAAAATACTGACTGACAGCCCTATCAGACTTTCTTATATTACCTGCAAGGTCTTTTCTCTTTGTTTTCAACATCTGTTGCCCTTCTTCTATATTCCTGCACTATGGGAGTAGCCTCAATGGAGCTCATAAAAACAGAAAAGCAGTTTGATAAATATATGCTTTAGACAGTCTTGCACGTGGGCACAAAAAGACTTGATTTAACCTCAGCTCAGTCATGATACTGATTTGCAGCTAAAATGAGTCAGAGTGGCATACAGCCCTTGTCCCATGAATACAGCTGGTCATGGAAAGACCAGCATTCAAACACACAGTACATCTCTTGTCATTGTGACTGTTCAGGAATTGTGCTATTTTTTATTGAGTATGTAAGTAGGAAAATGTAAAAGTACTCCTTCAGTTGTGGCGAGTGTGCACGGCAAGCTCCCATGAGAGAGATTTGTGTTCCTAAATGTGAATTTCAGCCCTTGCAACCAAAAAAGGGATACCTCTTTTCCACATATTTCAGAATTTAAATGTGTATTCTTCAATCAACTCCGGAGTAGAGGACAAAATCATTTAGTGTTTAGCTGAATGTCATCCTTTATCTTTGTTGTCTCATACTTGGCCTTCCTCGCTTGATCTAATACTTCTCTGAGGTATTACTATGGACACAGACCGCTCTCTTGACTCACCAGATCTCCAGTGTTAAGTTTCTTCTCCCTAAACCCCCACCTGTATTGTAATCCTTGCAGGCTAATATTCCCAGGTCTCAGGCTGCTCCCTCTTCTGTGTCAGTGTACATCAGGATTCCTCAGTGTGCGATACCATGCAGTACTCCCGCACTAAATACATATAACTACACACCAGTTTCTACTCCTTCTTTTTTTGCAGGTAGATTGGAGAAGTCTTGTGCGCTGATTAGCTAGGAAGGAAAGGAACAGAGACAGGGAGGAGCATGTGCAGGGAGCTCTGTTTCAGTGGTGCTTGATTTTATTTTAACACAAGGTCCTGTATTCTCTGTGTTGTGGCTCGTTTGCTTGTTGTCTTTAATCTACGTGTCAGCATTATACGCTCCACTGTACCTCTGAATGGTAGTCCTTTCAGGTAATTTGTAGTAAACTTCTTGCAATCTGTAAGGATGTAAGGTCTGGATCGGAGCCTGCGCTGACGATACAAGTCCAAAGAATTAGTAGCCCGATATGAGAAGCAGTCATAACCTGGCAAACACATTTCGGTGAGACTTAGTTTGAAACCCCTGGCGTCACTAGATATGGCTTATCACAAGTTTTAATTATGGAACACTAGGCTTTTCTCCCTCTCTTTCCCTGCCATATGAAATTATCAGATTTTTCCAAAGTAATGAGTCTGACAAGCTGAGGTGTTATATCAAAGATGAAAGATCAGGATTTCTGTTGTAGACGTTTAGGAAGTGGCAAAACTGTAAGGTGTCTTTTGTCATTGGGTTTTTTTTTATGATTCTTTGTGTGTGTTTCTAGTCAGAAGAAAAAATGTTCCCAAAGATGCTGTTTTGTGATACAAACAGACCCGGATTATGCAGATAAGAGAACCTATCAATTACTCTACATTTGCAGCTTAATTTTATTAGGAAGTCAGCTGTCCATTTGCTTCACGCTGGCACCCAACTATTAAAATCTTCCTTCAGGTCTGTTTCCCTTCCCATTACAAAAACAATCTAATCATGCTAGTTTAATGTTTACTTTTTTAAAAATTTATTTCCATGCATAGTTCTTCATAATTAGTTGATATAGGAAACCCACTTGGAAAGGACACTGTTTATAAAACAGCATGCCAGAATGTTTATCTGGCCTTGGGCTGCAGGAACCAGAGGATGGATGTATATCCTGCAGTTGTTTTGGCCGTGATTATATCGTGGATGGCAGGTTGCCAGTAGCAACTGCAGTAAAAGGACCAGAGTGTGTCTTCCTCTGTGTGATAAAATAGAGACCATTTGCACTTTCCAAACTGTCTTAGGAAGGATTTGTGGCAGATTTTGGAGGACCTGAAGTGACAAAAGATTGAAGTAGATAAGCTGCTTGCAGGTCATATGCCAACCTGTCTTTCTGTTGGCTCCTCCAGGCCTGGCACCACTGACGTTTTTTTTGCCCTTCTTTCTAGAACATTTAAAAGAGAAGCTGGAGGAATACATGGTCCGTTTTGGCAAAGTGAGGATTGTACGTACCAAGAAACGAGAAGGGCTCATTCGGACCAGACTGCTAGGAGCCTCGCTGGCTAGAGGAGAAGTCTTGACATTTCTGGATTCCCATTGTGAAGTCAACGTGAATTGGCTGCCTCCCTTGCTTAGTAAGTGTACAAGCATTCATCAGCCATTAAAACTAAAGCATACAGTATAGCTTAAGCATTCAAATCCATGTCCCACAATAAGCAGGATTTACACTGTACAGAAGTATTTGGAGCTCTGCTGCAGTTTCTGAAGAGTCAGTATGAGACAGAACTCTGAGAAATGCGACCAGCTCTATTTTATGGTTCTTGTGAATAAAGAGCTGGTAAAATTTTGAAGTATCATTTTGGCCTATTACAGTTACAATTTATTTTGTTGTTACTGCTACAAAATACGCTACTAAATCTAGTAGTGTCGTATGCCATGGTATGCCCTTAGTATACACCTGTAAACTTTTGCTATGCAGGTATCGTACTCCTTCCTAGTCCTCCACATTCCATTAAAACAGCTTTTTGCTGTAAATGTATCTAAGAGTTAAGTCCAATAACAACTGCATTCACAACAGGAAGCTCAGGAAGAATGATTTGCTATTGACTGCTCTGCTGGATTCCAGCTGCAGCCAGCAAAGCTCCATTAGTCAAAGGAATGGAAAGAATCAATTGTTGTAGTCTAGGATTTCACTTCAGGAAACAATGTCCTATTTTCTACACACTTGAGTGCATGCAAAGCGTATGTGCTTTGCAAAGTGAGTACATTTTTGCTAGCAAAAACAATTTCTGAGTTTACTATGGGAGATATTTGTATTAATTAGAAGAGTATGTCATAAGTGCAGGACAGGATAGGTTTTCACCAATTAATGGTTATTGTTTCTTGAATTTTGTTGTTAGAACTGTTTGGCCACATAATAAGGTGATAAAGTATTTGCAGTCAAGAAGAAATGATGTTCTGCTAATGAACTGTCACTGGAGACCAAAAAAAAAAACAACCATAAAAACCCCAAAACAACCAACCAAAACCAACCGTAGTAACTAGTTTTTCTTCTTCAGATCAGTAACAAAATAATGGACAAAATTCCAAATTTATTTCCTTTCTAGCTTCTTTATCAAATTACACATACGGTCTTAAGAGCCTCTTGTTTCCATTTGTCCTTAAGCACAGCATCAGTATTCTTTTAAAAAACCTCCATCTTTGTGTAGAGCCTAAATAGCATAAAGGAGCAGAGAGAAGTTTCAACAAGCCTTCCACAAACATCTATAAATAAGTAGATGTTAAGCACTCTGGAGTACTCTACATATTCAGCCACCTTTCCTCTGCTTTCTGATTTTGCCACACTGTGCATAATACATTGCTACTAATGAAAAAATCTCCGGAAGACTCTCACTCTTGTCCCCTGAAATCTTTTGCTATGCTACTGCAGATGAGATGTAGACATTCTATTTTGCTAACTTAGACATGGGAAAATTGCAAGTTGCAAAGACAGTTCCTTTTCTTGATGTCTTGTCTGAAATGAAAGTGCGTCTAGCTGGGTTTCATACTATAAAAACTGAAAAATAAATAGAATGGTCACAAAGGATTCATAATTGCAGTTAGGTTGCAGTTGGGTATTGAATTGATGATTGCAACCCTCGGCCTCAAGCCACAGAACTGGACAGATGAGAGGCTTCATCGGGGACCAGGTCCCAGTTCTGCTTAGTTCTCATGTTCCACATATCATTCTCATTTCACATAAAGTAGAAATACCCATAGCTAACCAGCCAGAGGATCTAGAAATTAATCTTTAGGAATACTGGAACCCAGAATCAACAGGCATAATTTTTTTAAAAAATGTGGAATATTACATGAAGAAGGACAACTAGAAAATGAACACACAGCTTTTAAGGATGCTCTGTGCTTATTTTTTTCCTAAAGGGATGAGAAAACTTTCTGATATCCAATACGTGGCAAATATTTACTATACTGAAATCAGAGGACAACCAGTTACTAATAATAGTAAAGTTAATGAATTTTTGCAACTGTTTATCTAAAGATCTACCTTGTGATTCATCCAGCACTGCATGTGACTGAATGTCATTCAAGGAAACCACAGCAGAGGATATATTGTGTATTTATTGCTTTGAAGCTGCCCTATTTTAGCTCTGATTTATCTGTCATGTGTAGTGAGAAGTCCTCAACAGGAGCGCAGTTCAACCCTACTCTGGAGTTGCCTCTGAAGAGGTGCAGTGATTTCCATTGTTCCAAACCAGGTTTTGTTCAGAATGAGACCTTGAAAGTTAGAGGACTAGGAGCTACTGAGAAAACCAAGAGCAATCACATAAAAACAGTTCTCAAAATTATTTAGTTACCTAACTTATATTTTCAGAATTGACTGTCAGGAAGACAGTTATTTTAGTACTTGTTAGGTATCTAAATAGCTTTGTGGTGCTGAGTCACAGCTGGTTTCAGTTACAGTCCTTTGTTTTGTTTTCTTAAAAACAGGTGCAACACGGTTTTTCTTTATTTACTTTAAGCTTTATTTAGTTTATTTCTTTAGCTTAAATGGACTTCTAAACTGAGAAAAACAACTTTCAGATCTCAGAGAGTTTAGCCAGATATTCACTGAGCAGGTAGCTGTGGTCATGTAAAAATGTTGGCAAACATAGCGGTTTGTTATCACTCCTCAGTAGTACATAGTCAGCAGAAGGAAAGATGTGACCTGAGCTCCAGCTGCTGTAGTTAAGAATCTGGTGTAGTGCGGAATCACTGTTACTGCAGGGAAGAAACTTGAGCAGCAAACCAGCTGAAAGATGAAGGCATATCTTTCCTTTTGCTGATGTTGCTGTGGGAGTAGTAGGAGGGGCAATGGACAATAGATAGATTAGTAATGCCACATGCTACCAGAACTAGTTTTGTTAAAATAGATCTTTTTTCTGATGAAGACTTAAAACTAAATCATTATTAGATCATGCTTAGCAAGTTATCAAGATACCTGCTAGCTATAGCTGGCCATCTCCACAATATTATATAATGCATCACTTGCCAGTGGAGATACTAAGAGTACAAGTACTTATGACAACTCAGATAACAAGAGATAATTTCCTGAGCCATTCAAATGTTGTCACCATCTGTAACAATATATTCAATTAGTAAAATAAGAGTGTTTGCAATGTGGCATTGTTGCTTTAACCAGACCAATTTGAAATCAGCACTTGAAATTAAAGGGGTGCATCTTTCTCATAAAGATAAAACCTAGGTTTTTGAGATACTGACTTATCCAATATTGAAAACTTCTGTTTATTGCCACATATGCACATTCTGCTTGATATTATAAGTGCTGAATTCAAATATATATGTATATATTGCTTAAAACTGCAAGACAGACAGCTCTGTGCAATGATGTTCCCTCTTGTTCCTAGGCTTTCCCTCAAATCTGCAAGATTTTTACATGTGCAATGATGCTTATCTTTCTGTTCTTTCCTTTAACTGCAGCATATATGCATTGAAATAATGCACAGAAGTTTTCAGAACATAGGAGTTTAGGACACAGGAATGTGTGACAAGATGATGAGTAAATGCAATGGAAAAGAAATACTGTAAAGTATTTCAGCTGTGGCTTTCAGTTTCGTGCAGATGAGCAGGTGGGATAAAAAGCAGTGGCTGGCAAAGGCATCAGCATGTTCACATCTGTTAAGATATGGTACCGGCACTCTTGTGAAATGTAAGGTAGCCCTACAGCCCTTTTTTCTGTTTCCTAAATTCATATTGGTCTTACATTTAAGCCTAAGAAGTATGTATGCAAAATCAATTATCTTAGGCATACTGAAAGAAACATTAAGGCTGTAAGTTTGATTTGCTGCCTTTGTTGTGCACAACTACAAACACTTTGATTTCTTCAAAAGTCAAGATATTCCTGTGGTTCCTCATCTTCTCTAAAACTTTTTGTGGGCTGAGAAGTAGGTTCTGCAGAAACACACCAGAACAGGCAGGTAAGCATCATCTTACTTGCAAAATTGTTGCAGAGTTGTATAAATGAAGTCATTCCTTAAATAATTTTCTCCCTGGCTGTCTCTCTGTGTGACTTAGAGAGTTCCAATCCTTCAGTCTATTTAAGGCTATAGCTTTTAAAGATCAAGAGAATGATGCTAATGTATTATGAGTCTACCTTTGACCTGCTCCAGCCAAATCAATCCCATTTAGTTTCTCTCCTCCAATCAATTTAGAAAGGAGGGATCAGAGACAGATTATTATAACTATTAGCAGGACCATCACAGGAAAGAGGTTATGTAAAAATGACTTTACATAATGATTACAGATAGCACTACATAGTATACCAGTGAATGAAATTAAATTTGGCAATAGCAACAGTAATGCAGCCATTATGTCTGAGATGAGTTTCCTATAATTTTGTGAGAGCCTGTGCTTTAAATTTATTTCACTATTAAAGAATAAGAGTGTAAAAGCCTGCTGAATTTCCAAGCACAATAATTCTCACTAGCAGTCAGCGTTGTTCCCCCATCTGGACAGTCTATAAACAGCAATTGAGAATAAATATGAAAACTACAGATGTTTTACTAAAATAATCTTTTTTCTTAATTTTAATCCTTCAGAAGCACAGAAGCAGAGTCTGTATTACTAATCCTTACATGACGATTACCTGCCTTCCTATCTAAGTGCTCGCTCCTCACTCAGCCCTCTGATTTTTTTTTAGGGTATTATCAAGCACCAGTGAAATCTAATCCTCAAAAACAAAAAACAAGTTTTCCCCGTACTCTCTACAGTGTAAGAAACTAGGCTATCATTCAGAGAAAAAGCTGTATTATACTTGGAATTTTAAGATTTTGTTTCCTCAAGAGTTCACAGATAGGTTTTCTACAGCACAGATTTTCCCTGTACTTCCTAATTTCAAACCATTATTTGTCTGCTTAATCTTGCAGTTGGAATGTCTTCTTTACCTTTGTTTCTTTTCTGAGGAGCTGTGTGGGATTAAGCAGCAGGAATTACCAAAGCAGACTCAGGCTCACCCTGCCCTTATACTAGAAGTGGGAATTTGATTTAGCTTCACACTTCTCTTATTTTTTTTCCAAAAAAGCAAAAAGAAATTCATTTATTTGGAAAATAAATGAGTAAGAACAACACTGTGGGGCCTTTTTTATATCTCAAAGACTAGTACAAAACAAATAGGACGCAAGCCCTGTTTTGTTCATATTGAAGTTTGCCTTTAATTTGTAGCTTTTGATCTCAAAGTTGATGCACACTAGCGCCACAGGAACAGCAGCTGAATGGTTGCAAGGGCTGATATTCACATTTAGGAACACAAATCTTTCCATGGGAGCTTGCCATGCACACTCCCCACATCTGAAGGAGTATTTTTACATTTTGCTTGCTGGCTTGTTCTGTAGCTGACAGATTGGGGACAGCTCAGAGTAGCAAAGTGACAGAGATATAGATGACTGGACTCCTGTGGGTCTCACAGGGATATGCCTCCCTTTAAAGAACTGTAAATGCTTCTAATCATTGCCCAACTGCATTAAGTCCACTTTAGATAAAGGTTTGATACAGATTTGAAAAATGAAATTATTTGGGGGCCACAGGGAACAAAGCAAGCAATCTTCAAACATCAGAAAAACCTGTGGGATTCACTTTGCAGTAATATGATAGATGGCTTGACTAGACATGCCGTTTCCTATTTTCTACTTTCATTTTTCAGACCAGATTGCACTAAACCACAAAACCATCGTGTGTCCTATGATCGATGTCATTGACCACAATCACTTTGGCTACGAGGCACAGGCGGGGGATGCCATGCGAGGAGCTTTTGACTGGGAAATGTACTACAAAAGAATACCGATTCCTCCAGAGCTCCAGAGAGCTGATCCCAGCGACCCCTTTGAGTAAGTAGTGATAAAGGGGAGAGTGGGAACATGAAGCAGAACAAGCAAAGAAGGCAACAGTAGCAGAAGAATCCAAGCCCAGAAATTTCCATGTAGGGTCCACTTCATACTAATGGAAGGTCATAGAAGCAAACAACTTCTGTACATGTTTATGAAACCTCAAAACTAGGAAAAAGATCAGGGTAGCAAGTCGCAAAATTCACAAGCTGTGCCTGGAAATACAAACCTTCCACATCTTTTCTGGCCCCGTGGTCATACGTTAAAGAAAGAGGCACATACTGGTAGTTAAGAGAAATTATTGACATTGGACAAGGAGTGAATGTGACTGCAGTTACTCTGTTTATTCCACAGAGCACTGAACAGACTTTAGTGTAATGTTTTATTTGCTGGAGATTGATGCAATGTATGCATCAATAGCTGAGTCCACATTCTGCCAGCAGATGCTTTGTTTATGACTGGTGATATTGCTACTGTATATGTATTGCTGTAACTTAAACATAGAGCTGTCAAACCTGAACAGTGTCAAGCTGATTTGTAAATAAATTGTTATAAGCCAGTCAGTATTGTATACATAAGTTCTTTCACAAGAATGATCATGTACTTTTCACAAAAGTAGACCTTTTCTTTTAATTATTCTCATGTAAGGGTCAGCTAGGATTAATCCTCATCAGCAGAGAGGACAGACAGACAGACATGATTCAATGTGGCAAAGTCTCCAGGGCTCTCACAGAGCTTGGATCCTTGCAGGGCTGCCAGCAGAACTGGCTCTGATGCTGTCATTAGCCCTGGCTGAAGCTCGCTGCAGGTTTTGGCAGTTTAAAACTCAGCATTTTCCCCCCCACAAAACAAAACCTGGAAACAATAACAACAGAAAACTTCAGTCTCTGTCCAAGACACTGCTTTATTTTGAAGTAATGGATCCAATTCATGCAGAAATTGACCCTTATGTCCAGGGAATAACTAGATGGGTATAGGGAGAAATAGGTAATTGTGGAGTTCAGTGGGCTTATTTTCATTATTCTGCTTGTTCCTTTTTACTTATCTCCATTATTCTGCTTGTTCCTTTTTACTTATCTCCATCTAGACTCATCAGTCTTCATCTTGCATTAGTGTAAGTCCTGATGAAATACTTTCCATCAGCTGCCAATGTGACCACTCTATGACATAGATGCAGTTAGCGCAATCACATAGCACTCCAGAGCTTCTAGAGTGCTCTCCCTTTCTCTTCCACAAGTCTTCCTGGTCTTCTGAGCAGCTGTAATTTCTTTCTACTTACTGAAATCCGCATAGCACATCATGTAATTCGGTTCAGCATTCAAAGTTTGTATATAAGTAAAACTCCTATATTGCCAGGGTTACTTACCTTCTATTTCACCCATTTACAGTTTGTTGTATGCATCTTTCAAAGACAAGAAAGAACTGAACAGGATGCATTTGTAGGACACTTCCTAGAACAGACATGGCTTTGTGCAGTACAGAACAGATGTGGTGGTTTTGCATGAACTGTTGTTACGATCAGCCTGGCAGCAGGTGATACTCATCTCACCATGCCTGCATTCATAAAACACATAAATGGCTTCACAAGGAGTAACATAAAGGACAGTGCAACCTGTAATCTCTTGTAATCTCAGTTCTTGTTTCCTCAGAGAGGTCAAAAGGCTTCCTAGTTCTTACACAAGTCAGTAAGAGTCTTCCTTTGTTTTCACCATCACAGTATCCTCATCACAGTAATGCAGGTGGAAAAGCAGCATTGCACATGAATCACTATGTCCAACACCACACATGGCAGCAGAATTGAAGGCTGGTGGAGCTAGGACAATAACTTTGCTCAAAAGTACCCTCTACCTATAATAGTGAGGGTTTAGATGCGTTTTAAATAATCAGTATGAATTTTGCTTAGGGGAGGAATTATTTTCTAATTCAGAGTCAGTACTGCTTTTCTCCTAGGGCCTTCTCTGTCGACACCTTGAGCTTTTAATACCTTGCTTACAAGAAGTACGGTAAAAATTACAGACTATTTTAGATATCAGCAATTTAGTTGACCAAGACAAGTTCTATAGAATTTAAGAGGCAGAACGATTTTCCTGGCCTAATATGTTAAAGCTAGAAATGGCTTCAGCCAGCACCACAGTCATTATGTTATTTTTTTTGTAAGCAGTAGGATTGGGGTTTTTTTATTTATTTAGATTAAATATTTTACTATTGGTATCCTATTAGCTTTATTTCTTGCCAGCAGCATCAGATTTGAGCTGATCCTTAATGAACTGGAAAACTGCCAGCATTTTTAGTAAAACACCAGCAAATAATAGGTACGTGATCCAAAAATTGCGCTGACGAGTTTTTTCACTGACTTAAAATGCAAACTCAGTACATGCGTTAAGCAGAAAAGATCACATTAGCCTAAGAACTGATGTACATAAAGCCAGATCAAACTATGGAAGACCTGGGAGCAGTCATTATATTATCTCAATCATATTATCTGAATGATATATGGCTTTCTGTGGCTTTCTGTCTGCAATCATGAGATCCCACTTGCAGTACTGCTTACAGTTCTGGTGTCCCCAACAGAAGAAGGACATGGAGCTGTTGGAGCAAGTCCAGAGGAGGGCCATGAGGATGATCAGGGGGCTGGAGCATCTTCATATGAAGGCAGCCTAAGAAAGTTGGATCTGTTCAGCCTGGAGAAGAGAGGGCTGCATGGAGACCTCATTGCAGCCTTCCAGTATCTGAAGGGAGCCTGTAAGGATACTGGGGAGGGACTCTTCATCAGGGGAAGTTTAGATTAGATATAAGAAAGTTCTTTACTGTGAGGGTAGCAAGACACTGGAATAGGTTGCCCAGAGAAGTTGTGAATGCCCATCACTGGCAGAGTTCAAGGCCAGGTTGGACAGAGGAGTGAGCAACCTGGCCTAGTGTGAGGAGTCCCTGCCCATGTCAGGGGAGTTGGAACTAGATGATCTTAAGGTCCTTTCCAACCCTAACCATTCTGTGATAAATACTACTGCAGCAAACATCAGCTTTTTGCTGTTGACAGAAGAAACTGAAGTGTTGTCAGATAGGCTTCTGGTGCGACAGTATCATGGAGTTCACTGAGCTCCAGTGACAGCTGTGGCAGTGTTTCTAGAATTAATTTTTCCCTGCTTTTATTGTATTATTTTTTTAAATGTAGTCCCCTTTGGTTAGGGTTTGACAGGTACTTTCCTGTTTACTGGATGCTATCTATCTGGACACAGTCTTCCAGTTCAAAATGCCTCATGTGAAGAATCTAGACATTCTCATCCATTTGTGGTGTGAGCCTGGGCATCGTTTATTGTTCATGCATTTACAGTGCCGCTTAGGCACCATCTCCACCCTTTGCTGTGATAGAACTTGAAGTTTCATTTCAGATCTCAGCTTTTCCTGATATACACCCACACCCATCCTCAGGCAATCTACAGCTGTTCACGACAAGTAGCTTTACACCATGATTTGGCTTGATGTTTATAACTTTAGGACTGTATTGCTTCCAACCTACCCAGTGTCAAATTCTGGTACAGATGAGCCAGCCTAGGAGGCAGGTGGCAAGTTTATAACAGCATTAGGATTAGCCTGCATTTATCTCCAAAATATATCAGTTTGGTTCACGTGTAGTATGTTACCGGCCACTCCAAATTTTCCATAGGTTTTGCTTGAACTAAACTATAAAATGTATTTTTAATTGAAGCTCCTATGTAAATTACTGGCTATTTCTCTGTGCTCATTTTAGTGTATAAGAAAGTTTAGCAACTATTACATAAATGGATATTGAGTAACCTCTAAGATTATCTGTTTTTCTGAAAGATCTGTGTTGCTGTTTTTTCAGGATGCATTGAATCCTTAGAAGCATGGAAGTTGGACTTCACCCCTATAAAATGTTGCCTTCCAATCCAGAGGCTAAATCTGTGAACTTCTTGTCAATTTCCCTTTTTCATGTGCCACAGAAACAGCAGAAGTTCTATACTGCATTCAACTGACATGCCACTTTTGCAGCTCATGACAGTTGGCTGTAGCGATTTTTCTCTTGTGATTCATGTACAACTACCTCAATATATATACCGAAGGGGCTTCGTGCTATTTTCCTCTGATGCATTCAGGGTTGTATAAAAGACACAGAGCAAATTGGTGTTCTGATGTATTTTGGGAAACTGTCAGGCAATTATCGCTATGTCATGATGATGCTTATTATCTAGATCCAGGGTCAATGATTATTCAGCAGAATTTGAAGTGACTTGGGAAATTATCTTCTAATCTATAAACAGGGAGGACCAATGATGTTTACTTCCTTTGTGGCAAGGATGACCTTAGCTTATTGTCTCTCACTGGTTTGTTTCTTTATCATGACAGAGATTTGAAAGCATGCCCTTGTGGGACATGTAGATTTAGGATATAAGAGCATGCTCTTGTTTGTCTGTTTCTTTCTGTGGTGCAACCACTTTAGTCTCTGGAGAAATTTGCCTAACCCAAGCGATTGCCACTTAAACTAATAGGGTAACCTTGTTACTATAATGGACTGTGATATACAGCATGTCAGTTTGTATGATTTAATAGCCTGTCTGGGCTAAAAGCTCTGTGGAAGTTTAAAACAGGGGTTTGATATGCTCAGGTCTGCTGGGGATGACTGCCCTTTACTTCCTGGCAGCACTTAGATTACATCAATTCATGTTATCACATGCCTGATCTGAAAATGGGCATAGGTATCCATCCATGCCAGCAGCCACATATCTTTAACCAGGCAAGAAAGCACCAACAATTCAACTGAAAAAACTATATGTAAAAAAAAAAAAAAAAAGAAAAAAAAAACCCCACAAAACCACAAAATAATGGAGAGGATTAATGCAGCACAAATAAACTAGGGTAGGAAAGGGCTGCACAGCTTCTTGGAGCAGTTTTATGGTGGTGTAACTTTATGATTCAGGAGAGAGGGAAAGGTGCAGCCAAGATCTAACAACATTGCTATTGAATTGCAACTCAAGATGGAAATCCTAACTGATGACAGAAGTGTTGTACTGCTTACTGGACACCAAGACTTCTAGCACCTATTTGGGAAAGTTAGTTTTTTCGGTTTATGACCACTCCTTACTCTCCAAGAGTTCCTTGTTTGCCTTCTGATGTAAAGCTGTTATCTCCAGATGTCACTGAAAGGAGACAAAGCTGAAGAATCATATTATTCTAGCAAACGACCAGGACAGTAGTTTGACAAATACTGCGTTAGCTGAGGAAGTAGAAGCAACTTTGATGAGGCATTTTAGTTCCTGTACTCAGTTTCCTATTTATAAAATAGGAATCATTCCAGTATTGCAAGTCTACTTTGCCTATGAGTCTGGCAAAGGTTGTAGGATTGAGGTCTCACAGTTATACGGGCCTCTTATGGTTTGTGAATGTACTTTCTGGTAAGATTTTGGACATGCTTAGGGGACAAAATGAGGTGATCAATACATTTTTCTCTTACCTTTCATCACAGACTCTCAAACTTGGATGTAATGTGTGACCTTAAAGTAACCAGGAAAATTACATGGCCCTTTCTGTCGAATTGCGTATCTAAAATCATATTATTATTATTATGCAAGCTGTTGTCAGCATACTCTTTTATTTGAATTGACATACTCTCAGAAACAATCTCTTTCTGCAGCTCCTTACTTTCAGTCCTTATATGTGCTTTTTACAACATGTTGGTGCAAAGAAAGTCTTTGCTAAGACTACATTTCAAATCTGACAAGCACTTTTACAATTTTATGATCATTTTCCAAAGTTTAGAAAGTGCTTTGGACAATGATTTCTGTTCTATAGCTCCCAGAGCTTTATAGTCTGTCTTTTATGGCTGATATCTGCCTATAAACATATTCATAAAACCTCTCACAACCAGAAACAATCATCTATTTCTATGAAGCCTAAGTATAATCTACTGTTTTGAACTGTGCTACAAGAATGTTTGATACAAAGACATTATCCTGCAGAGAAGCAGTCTCCAACCAGTGTGAGTTTGTGTAATTTAAGGTCTTGATTTATTGTTTTTACAAGCTGTGGTCTGTAGAAGACTGTTAGTGGAGATAACAATAGTGGAGATAACAATAGCTTTTACAAACTGCCATCCGCCCATAGCACTAGCACAGTGAAGACATGCATATTCAGTGTAGAGGTTCTGTACAACCAGTACATTTTCTCTGAAGGCCAGTTCAGAAGAGAGAACTCTACAGAGAGTGTAAGCTGTCAGAGTAAAATTTAAAAATCATTAAAAAACAAACAACCAAGGATAACAAGCTATTGCTGGTATAATTTTTTGGACCTCACAAGAGGCATTCAGGGGATTATTTGAGTCCTACATAGTAGTTGAAATGGATAGATTCAGGTTTGATACAAAACACTTCAATGTTGCTAGTGACTTATGCCTTCCAAGATGAAAAGGAACTCATTTTGTTCAAAATGTTCATAATTTGCCTTGAATGTAGAGTTTCTAGAGCTGTTAGACTGCTACTTAACACAAGTATTAACTTTAGATCTTGACAGTCTATATGCACATACGCTGAGGCAAATTCATAGAATGGGTCACCATAGCTACCAATAATTAGAAAACTAAGTCGTTTCTGGACATGAATTTAATATTTCTTTACATAAAAAAAGACTGAGATGGTGGCCAAGAAGAACACAGAAAGACGTTGCTCAGTGCATAAGCGTGAGCTATTTAACACTATCAACATGCTATTGATACAGATGACTTGGCATTCAAAATTATAAAATCATGTCCAAACAATTCTCCATTAAAAAAAAAGGAAATCACCCTTTTAAAATAATTATTTCTGTTCTTAATTGTGTATTTTCAAGCTATTCGCTCTAGAACTTTCATGCGGGATTTGGTGACACCTATTGGTACTAAGAAACTGAAAACCAAGACTCTTATTTTTATAGTGTTTACCTGCATAAAGTTAGGAGTGACCTATGCATCCACTTCCATCTCTGTTTATTTGTTGTTGTGGGTTTTTATTAAAGAATTTCTATCTAAGACCAATTTCTATCTAATGACTCGATCTACTGCCACGTTTGCTTCAAACAGAAGAGACAACAAAGACTAAACCGATTAATTTTGTTAGATCTCTCTCTGTCAAACCTCTTCCAAATCTGTACATTGATGTATGTTCCATACATGCTCATTGGCTCATATTAACTGATACTCTTTAACATCTGTCCAGTACGAGCAGTTGGGGTTGGGGGGCTATGTGTGTGTGTCATCTTCCCTTACTCTAGAGGATCTGTCAGATACTCCTCAGTCTCACAGTGCTTTATTTCCTTTCCTCTTCAGTGCCCATGGTTCTTTTTTCAGAAGCAGTGACCAAGTAAGTATGGCCCAGAAGCATCTTCACTTGCCGATACATACCTTCTGATTTTTTGTTCACATAGAATAATTCTGACTCTCCAGCTATCTTGGCATAGGATTCCCTTAGCCCTGAAGTTGAAGAGGTTTTTCTGGCTTCCACTCTGAAGAAATTAAGCTGCCAATGCAGTTTGTGCTGAAAGCACAAAAAGATGGGGCTGGGAAGAAATTTATGTATAGCTAGTGTTTCAGTACTGTTATAATATCTAACCAGAAACTTTCTTGCCACAGCATTAACCCCTTTATATTTTGTCATATACACTGTACGCTGGGGGAAGACCTTTTAAATAATTGAGGACTCATGTCAGATCTGTTCATTGCTCATTTTCAAGTCATTTATTTTTATTTTTTTCAGTCTCAGTAAGTCATGTTTTCTAGATCTCTGATTATTCTTAGCTTTCCTCTGGACCTCTTCCATACTGAAAGCAGATACTGCCAAAGCATTACAGTTGCCTAGTAGAATAAGCAGGTGATGTTGTCTGTCTCAGAGACTCTGTTCCTTTTTACATTTCCTTGACATTGTTGATTTATGTCAGGCTTGTGCTGTGGTGTAACCTCTACATCAGTTTCTGCAAAACTGGTATCTAGCCAAGTGTTCATCATTCCATTCTTGTAATTCAGATTTTGTGTGTCTGAAGGCGAGGTATTTTTCTTCATATCTATTTGAAGTGCAATGTCCAAAAAGGTGATATGTCTTCATTATCCCTAGGTCAGCATGATATTTATAGGTGAACATTTTGAATTTTATCTTTGTTTTGCCTTCACTTCTCCAGTTTGCTAAGGTTTTTGCATTCTGATTAACCATTCAATTTTTACAGCTTATTGAAATGGTTTTTGGGCTCTGTTTGAGGTTCATGCAAATGGCAACCTCTGTTCTGAATTCGGATTTGTAGGAATGTCTGTTTGGTCCATGCCAGAAACCAAGATATGCAAAGTCTCTGGCTTTCCAACAATGCGTCCAGTGGTTCCTCCAATTTCTCAGCCAAAAATGCAGCATGCACTACTTCTGTGACTCTGGAAATTTTGTCAGATGTGGAAGCCTTGCTTTCTGCAAGGAAACCTTTATAAAATGGTACGCAAGACTTCCTCCGCATGTTCTAGATGGCATTGAATTTATAGCATAATGGCAGCTGTATCTCCAGGTCCCTTCCAGACCTGACACCAAGATCTAAGACCTCATGGGCACGTGTTCCAAACCAATACAGTTATCTACAAAGCCCTGTTTAAAGCTCCTTGCAGTAGCGTTGCTGAGTTGCACCATGTAGGGTTTTAATGCAACACTGAACTGAGTCAGATGCAGGACAATGTTTGCAGATACGCTTTCAAGAAAATTTCCGTTCTGATGTTGGATTATAGGTGATTGCTTTTCAGTAATGGCTATCAGCAGGTTTTGCATCTCTCTGACAGCAATTATTTCTCTTCCGTATTTCTGTAATAGTTAACCCTGGCAGTTAGCTGTGAATCAGATCTAAGAACCTGAAAGAGAAAAAGAGAGTTAATACCAATTTTGTTTAAATTATTAGGGGAGTTCACTATAGGTATTGACGTGATGAGGACATTAGAAATAAGACATGCAAGATCACATTCTGATTTATCCCCAGACACACTAGCATCTGTTTTCTTTTCATGTAATTAACCAAAATATCATCATTGTAGCTGGAAGGCAAGGTTTGTCAAGAGGCAAAGGCAAATGCCTCCAGCAACTTGTGAGGGTGAAAATCATGATAAACACTCCAAATTTTGCTGTGTTAGTTTATTTATAAGATGCTGTGCATATCTGAGAGAGTAGGAACAAATAAGGCTCAAAACAGTTGACATTTGTTTTTCCATGAAGTGCCAAGGTAGTGTCCTTTACTAGGGAAGAAGAGTCATATATCACCTTTGTTCATTTCTAAAAATGCCTATTTCCTTTGGGGGATGACAGCTTTCTCTTCAAGTGAATTATTTGGAAAATCAACTTGTTTGATGTTTTCTGTTGTTAAGTTGATGTGTCAGTGTTATTTTCAGTGCTGGAAAATGGCTGTTGGCTTTAAGTTACACAAGTCCATTTGCCCCCTGCAGAGAATGAGATGCCTGCAAGAATTGAGGAGACTGGTTATCCAGCAGAAAGTTTAGCTATTCTGCAGAACTTCCCTGGCTTTTCTGTGCTAGGACAAATAACCACCCTGTTTTCCCATGAGTACAAATGACCTGTGGACATGCAGTGAATTAGAAGTGGAAGAGATGGTGATAAGCCAGGAGCACAGTGGGAGAACAGTAGCAAAATTTTGCCTTTCAAACCATTGTAACCATGCAAATGACCTCTCAGAGTACCTGAGGTAAAGGTAAACGGTGGAGAAAAAAGTGGTTTGGAGCAGTATTTTCAGATCACTGCCAGGGGACCTGAGCGTAGTGGTTTCAAGACTCCCAGAAGGCACTGAAGGAAAGCAAACTTCCTGAGTTCTCACCCACAGGAAATGTTTCAAATCCCCAGCTCACTGCTTTGCAGTAGGTTTTAATGCCTAGCCCATTTTGTAGTGATTCTTTTCGACAGAATGACAGGTTAAACAGCAAAACTGTTCGAAGAACAGTCTTTGTTCCTGACTTGCTCAAAGGGCAGTCAGAGAAGAAGAATAGTCCTTTGTTAGTGGTAGTTACAATTTATATAACTAGTCAATGTAGCTAATTCATATGGGCCCTGTTATTTCAGGGGTGTTCTCATTTGACTTTAAATCAAACAGCATAACCAAAATGAAATTATTATAAATGTCCAACTATGTTGCTTTAATTTTTGCACTTTATCTTATATTACTGTAATTGCATTTCCATTCCTGAAGTTTTTGTAAATCACAAGATACTATTGCCACTGCAACCAATTTCCAGTATTGAATTCCTATAATGGTAATTTAATAGATTCATAAATCTTTAATACTAAAACAGAGTATTTTGGCTGTCTTAGTGGAACTGGTAATACTTTAAGAACATTCGTATATCTACTGGAAGGTAATAACATGCTCATAATTTCTGTAGACATGGAAGGACTCAAAACTTTTCAAAATGTTGGTATTAGGATGACTGAGACGCTACATTTTTTTATACTGCTTTTTTTTTTTTTTTAATGTGGCATAACAGAATGCTAATCAAGCTTTTCTAAAATACTTGATGCGTGTTCAGGTATTTTAAAATACTAAACCACGTGATCAGGTAATAGAAAATATGTCTTTTGATTGCCTTTTAATTTTTTGCCTCTTTATTTTCATTAATAGCTTGTCAGATATGAAAGCTTTCTAAGCTCAGCAGGCACAGCTGACCATAGGCTGTAATAATATCTGTGTCAAGGAAGGCTGATAGATGGGCCTTATCTACAGACAGATTTCATCTGTCTCATCTAATGCTTATTAAGAAATCTAACCTCGGTTAAATTGTATTATACAAACCTTCAATTGGATCAAGGACTGCCAAAGAGCTGGTTTCTGCAGTAATTACTGGACTTACATCTCCACCTACTGGCTAATGGGGCAAAGTTCCATTCAACTGATAGTGAAATGAAGTCGAAGTAGTGTTTTACCTGTAAAAGCTTTTATAATTATATTAAAATCACTTACAGGCACGATTTTCAGTGGATGTTCGTTCAAAGTTCCTTGGCCACGTATGTAATGAAGCCATTGACTTCAGAGTCCTTGACCTATGAATATTAGCCTATGTCTTCATAAGGAAAATATGACAAGATTTTTCAGTCAGAAAAAAATGTATTTAAACCCACCCAGAGATCTTTTCATTGAGAATGCATGAGCACATCCGAGAGTCACGTGTGCAGCAGACCTGTAGAAAGTCATTCCTATTAACTCAATAAAGCTTAATAGCAATAACAAGAATGATGTCACTACAGGAAATTAATTAAAAAAAAAAAACCAACAAAAAACCCAGAAAAATCTGTTCTAGAAAAGGACTCGGACAACTGACCCCATTGGGTGATTGTCAGTGTTGGCATCTAGCAGGGAAAAGAAAAAGGAGGGAAGGGGAATACACAAAAAATCCCAGTAGCAGTTTAGAGATTAGCAAAGAGAAAAGGCTGAAATTTGGTAACAAGGAGTTCAAAGTCAAAGTGAACTGATAATGAGAATTTCTTTCAGAATATTGGTATCATCCATTGGTAACAGTAGAGAAAGAGAAATGCTATTTTTAAAAATGATGATCTAAACAATGACTCTCCAGTGTGATAGCAGCTGTGAAAAGGGCAAATGCAATCCTGGAACTTATTTTCCTGTAGCCCTTGTCCCTTCATGGTTACAGAATATTTCAGAATCTCAGCTGCCTCTACTCTTTTTCCTCACAAGTCAGGATATCATCTCCTCTCAACCACAGATGGAATCTGTCATGCTTCTGTTGTCTTTTAGACACTACAACCTCTTCCTGATTTCCCCAGGGAGAAGGGAAAAACATCAAATAGACGCAAAATTACAGCTCCAAAGATTTTGCTTTCTCATTCCTTATGATGGGGCATTCACTTGTGAGAGATGATATCACGTGCTATCTACCTGCATCTTAATATCTTTTGACTAGCATTTCTATTTAATTTCTGCTTAATTAGCAAGTTTCTAGCTTCAGAAAGCTTTCTACTAAAGATATATTAGTAAAATCTTAACCTTTGTGAGGAATAGTAATCACACAGTCTCTCTAGTAGTCATATAAAGAATAAATACAGTACAGTGCATGGTGAAACTAGAAATCTGATGCTTGGGTGGAGTAATAGTAACTCTCACACACGTACTGTTGGTTTTACAGAGACAACAGGTGGATCTACAAAAAAGTCATACAAGCCACTTAGAATTAAGTACCTTTTTCTACAGAGGTTTGTGTTAAACAGTGCTAGAATCCAGATGCTAAATGTACTTTCTTCTAATTTTTCTTTTGCACTGAGCATTTTCTTAAAATAGTTGCAGAAATAGCACAAAATAGGAGCGTGCCCTGAATAAAAAAAAAAAAAACAAAAAAACAAAAAAAAAAACCCAAAAAACAAACCAGCTATTATCCATCTGGAAAAGAAATTTTCCAGAAATGTGGAAGAAACTTGAAAGGCACTTTGCTCTGTACCTGTAAACAATAGGTATCTGCAGAAATACTAATTACCTAGAGAGACGATAGCGGTAATTCTCAAAATAACTGATTTTTGAACGGTTTCATTTGACTTGGAGAAAGTAATTCTGCAACTTTTAAATTTAACTAAAATTATTAAATGAATTTGTAAATTTCTGCATGTTATGACCTTCTGGATATAATAGAAAATATAAAATTGCCTGAGAGCAGAACTGAAACAGAAAGACATAGGGTTCAACACGTAAAGCTGTGAACACCAGCAGAGCTAGAGGGCTCCTTGCAACTTGATAGCAGCAGAGATGATGCTTCAAATACCTGAAAATGCTGTTTTTTCTGGAAATTAAGTGAACACATCTAAGCAGACGGGTTGTTTAAAAATATTTGATCTGTCATATAACCCCTAGTCTATTGCTAAAGAGAAATAACATCCTGTTTCAGTCATCATTTCAGTGGCCTTCCTCAGCCTCTGCTCATAAAATACTGGATCCATAATTCTGTTCTGGCACAGCTCTAACTTTAGGTTCATTTCTCCTTTTTTGAAAATAGCAGGCCAGATTTGTATGCAGCATCATACTGCATGCTATCCTCAGCAGTGCTATTGATCTGTGTCTGCTGGAAAGATCTCTACTAATAGATCTTAAAGTCGCATTTGCCCTTTCCAAAGCTTATCTGATACTTGTTTCATCCATTCCTGAACTATATGACCTTGCGTATCTCAGATACTTGGAGCAGCTATTCTTGCAAAAGTTCAAATGATCCAGTCGTGGTTCTGACGAGGTACAAGATGTATGGGAAAGCAGCAAGAGGAGATGTATTTGAAAGATTCCCTGAGAACTTTGATGTTGCTTTTCCAATATTTGACTCCATTTTCATTCAATAAGTGTTGATGTTTTTTCACTTCCATTTCTAATGAAGCCTGAAATGAACATAGCTTTTTTGTTTCCCTACTTATTTGCAACAACATCATTGATAGTAGTAGTATGGCACTGGGAACAGCTTTTGTAAAGCTAGAAAGAGAAGCAAAAAGTATTTTGGATAGGTTGTGTATGTTGGGAGGAAGACCATGCTGAGTTGTTTAATCCTTCCTGCTATAACTAATATTTAATATATCTACATTTAAACTACTATTTGTTTGGGGGTGAGACAATCCTTGTGAATCTGATCTAAAAGCTGTTTTGACTCTGAACTCTTTGGTAGCATCACTTTACCTTAACACAGATACTGTTCTATTAAAAAGCTCAAGTAAACATGTTAATTTTATTCTTGCAATTTAATTTTCTTATTGTGCTTTGCATATGTAATAACATGCAAAAAACCAGTACATTTTTAAGGGAAGAATTATAGCAGCTAATTATCCTGAAAGTTATGAAAACCGTAGATGAGTATATGTTACTGGTGAGCGAGATTTTAGTAAGTAAACTTTGCCAGCTGGAAGCTTGACTGAGATGACTAGCATTTTGATATTTGAAATACACCTTGAGACTTCTGGTGTCTTGTATATTTGCTGTCTGTCTAAATAAACTTGGTGCTAGCCATAAGGTCAGAGTCTGTTAATATTTACTTTGGAGAATTCTGCCTTTCTGAGCCTTTTCTTTGCCTCTCTCTGCTTTTTGTCCCTGTAAGAGTAATGTTAGCAGTATACACATCCTTACAGAGATATGATAGTAATGGAAAAAAGTAAACTTTGGTGTCCTTAATCCATTTCTCAAAGTTAGGTATTTCAGTCTGAAGAATGTACTGGTTTGGAGATTCTCTTGTTGGGACTCAGAAATCCTGTAGATGATAACAATAGCTTGAACAGTAGTAGCTCATCACAGTGCCACAGGCAGGGCTGGCAACTGATATGCTGTCAGATTTGTTAGCTAAAACAGACCCCTGTGGATTTTCATGACAGCTTTCCTTTCTGCACACTTGATATTCCTTATTTCTGAATTATTCAGCATTGCTGCTGCTAAGTCAGCTAGTGTCTCTGGAGCGTAATTAGCTAAGCAACGGTTAAAACCAGGGGAAAAGAAACATCCCAGTTATATGTTCATTGCTTTGTGAGTGCTCGAATAGCAGTTTAAAATAACAACTACAGTTCACAGGAATCTGCAATGCAGGACTGAGAAACTCTGGAAGAGATATCCTGGTCTCAGTCAAGTTAATAACAAAACTCATGTTGTATGAAAAAGGACAAAAGATAAACCTTTCAAGACACGTAAAAACAAATAGACCTAAACTAATGCCGAAACGTGATCTATCCTATGTTTACCTCACTGTTAAGAGAAATGGAAGGACAGTCCCTTTCTCCATATGTTAAATGCTCTAGTTAGTTTTTTTCCATGTCTCACCTCTTTTGGCAATTGAAATTAGTTTAGCTCTTACTGAGATACTAATGAGAATATTTAGCTAGTGTTTTATTTACTGCTTTTTTTGCTGAAGCTACTTTTTGCTAAAAAAAGGAATGACATTTCAGGATTGGGAGCTTGGTGAGCTTTTGATTAGGTATCTAGGTGCTTTAATATTTGTCTCGTGGTAAGTCGGTATTCCCACTTGGTTTCTTTTCAATCGGAATAGACTTATTTATCTTAAAAAAGCGTTCTTCTTCTTGTCAATCATCTCTAACCTATGGCAAAATGTACTATCAGCTATGCAGAATACAAACCTCTGTCTTTCTGTGACTGACGTATATGGGAAAAATAGGCTATGCTGCTCGTCCCTTGGTTAGTGCCAAGTGAACCTACTTTTGTTTTTTTATTTGAAAGGCAGGTATTTGTGTCAGATGGGCACTGGCTTAAATGAACCCTTGAAATCCCTGAAAGACAATGGACACACATGTTCTTGGGATTGGAACAGTTTTAAGAAATGAAATGAGAAAATTAAATTGTTGATTCCTTATGAGCACTTCATGAAAACAAATTATGTTTTTTTTATTTGACCTTTAGCTAGGAGCCTTTAATTGAGATCTTTCTTAAAAGCTTTTGTTTGCATCACAAGCTTTAGTGAATGTATTATAAAGTATCCCACTGAAGTAGATGCTTATTATTAGTAGATACTAATATTGAATTGAATAGATGAAGCACAGAACAAGTGACTTACTGGAGAGGCATGTGGCAAAGCTAGGAACAGAGCAAAATCCAGTGTAACTATTACAAATATCTCTCCCCTGTCTTTTCAAAGGAATTAAATATTCTGGATTTGGGTCTGTCGTGGTTTAAGCCAGGACAGAGTCATTTTGATATTTTGAACAATTAGCTGTGTCTTGAGGAAAGAAATAGCACTTTCCCACAGGAATACAGGTTACAAAGGACTGCGCTCCTTGTTGCTGGATGTTACTGCTAGTGCATATGCTTATGCAGCTATCTGCATTTGAATTTGTCAAGAATTTGTCAACTGTTCAATTATCTATAAACCGTCTCATTCAGAACCCCATACAGTATGGTGCTGAATTGTTAAAGTCAAATGGAAGTGTCCACAGAGGACTCTTGAGGCCAGATTTTGCTGCAAACATCTTAGGCCTTCTTCCCTCATTTTCTTTAGCTGTCATCTTTCTTTATAATGTAACTACTTTAAACTAACTAGTAAGGTTCTTGTTTCATTGTACTTTATGGGTGGGAGGTGGGGGCGGGGAGCGAGCGAGCAGCTGCGTGGTTCTGGGTTGCTGGCTGGGCTTAAACACGACATCAGCTCTTTGGCAGAAAATTTAAAAAAATAATAATTAAAAAACCCCAAGCATTTCCTAAAATATTTTTGGACATTTAGCTGTTGTGTATAAATTTAAGGAAATAACACAAAAATAAAATCCACCAATATTTCATGTCAGCTCTGCAAGCCCTTTCAGCTTGTCTTTGGTTGATGCATACATAGCTTTATTATCTCAAAAATACATGGAAATTGTATTTCAGCTTTCTGTGTACAGGCCTTATTGGCAAGCAGATGGGCAGCTGTATATTTATACTGAAGCAAGGAGAGACAGCAGTATCGTACAAGGTGACTCAGTTGACTGGTCACAACAAATACAGCTCAGAATATGGAACTTCTGATCCATGAAGATAAATTTCAAGCTATTATTAATGGAATAATTTTGAGTGACAAAGATACTCAGCAAAAAGTTTGTGCAAGTATTTTATAATCTTAAAGAGAAGCTGATTTCAACAAGGAAAATGTTTTGAATTTGAGTTTTCTGAATGCAAATATCGATGTAATGGAAGAGAAATTAGAAGAATCAGAAATGTAGGTATAAAAACAAATGTTTTGTTAGAAATTATTAGAATTGTTATGTTTCATCAGTATCAAACGTAAGCTTGATTACTGAGGAAAACACCCTGGAAGACAGGCTTAAAGCCGATAGTCATCCATCTGTATTAGTTACCTGCACGAGTGATGTCAGAGTTGGCTGCAGGGACACTCCAGCTGGTGTTCTCCAAGGGAAACTTGGATGTTGTCATTGTGATTGCACTTTGTAGACACACTTTCCTGCCCTGAAAGTAGGGTCAGCACACTCTGATAATAACAAGAAGCAGAAGAGGTGAGCCAGGGAAACATTGTTTGAGATGGAGGTTGTGCTCGCTGTGGCTTCTCCAGGTTCTTCCAAAACTGGAGTGGTTCTGCAATTCTGATTTGAAGCACTCAGAAATATGGAGATTTGGGGCATCATTGTAGGTGAAAATGATACTGCTGGGTGCAGTGTAACTGGAAAGGATGTCCGTACTGTCCTGGGTCCTAGAACCAGCCTAAAATTCATTATGCTCCCAGGAGTGCTGAATCAGGTAAAGCAGACACAAGGATTTCCCCAGTGGTTTGCAAATCTGATCTTTAGATAAGATCTTTAGATCAGAGTGAGGAGGAGGATTTGTGGGGTATACAAGATTATGTATACTTGCTATGAAATTTTGAGACAGGCAAAAGGCGGGTTTATTGGATGACTGTGGATGAGGGAAGAAGGGAAAAGAAATGATGGTAGATATTACAGAATATTTAATCTGTGTTTGGAGGCTGTTATAAACTACCTAATCAGAAAAAAAGTGAATAAGGCTCAATTAGAGCATGAATCAAAAATTAGAAAATATATTAAATAATCCACTTGCAGTTATCTTAAAGATAACAAAATTATTAATATGGGCTTGTCAGGAACTGACCTTGTCATAGAACTTCAGTTTCCTTCCATGAGAGAGGATATGGTGCCATGAGACACAGGGAGACCGTGACCAGCTCCCTGCCACCAAGTTGGGGAAAGAATGGTCCTACTGTCTGACGCACTGCTGACTTAGTGCTGTTTCCTGTGCTTTGTAGTACCAATCTCCAAAAGCCGTATAAAACCCCACACTCAGGAAAAAAAATGTGTAATTTTCTAGCGTTTGAGTGAATAAAGCAGTTTGAGGAGGACAAAGCTACTCCCTGGGGAAGAAACCACGCAACTTCCAGAGAATTAAAGGAGTCAGTGAGCGGTGAGGTCTCTCCCTTTGGTACAAGAAAGTCTTAGATGTGTTAAGCAATATTAGGAACTCGGCTACCTAGAAGAATAGGAAGGTAGTAAATATGATCTTCCTTCCAAGGCTCTTGGTGTTGCCAGTGTTTCTCGTAAAGTTGATATAGTGTAGATACACATATTTTAGGGAGTGCTGTATAAAACTTCAGTGGTGGTGATTCATTTGTGCATAGCACTTTGTCTTGCTATGAACACTGCATTTCCATGGACAAAGAACAGTGCTCAGTGATTTGTTGAATGATTCAGTTTAATCAAAGTAATTAATTTGGTAATTGAGACATAGGGAGGAGCATTCTTAATTTACTGAGTTACTTCATTTATGTGTTTGTTTCCTAAGAGGGAAATACAGTAATTAAACCTTTTGTTATAAAGTCATTTTGAAAAGCTGAAAATAACAGGAAATGTTTAACTTTAAAAGGTTTTATTTTAGAGATTAAGATTTATAGTACTGAAAAGTAATTCAACCAAACTTCAAACAATACAATCAAAGTTAAGATTAGGGGCTTGCATGAAATCGTATTTAAAAGGATTCTTTTAAATGTAGGTTCCTGAATAGTAGCACTGAAAACATTGTATTTGGTATTATAGGTCAATATTTTCTTAAAATAGAAAATAATTCTTCTTAAAATAAGGTGTTTTCAGCAGCTAACTAGGCTGGCATGAATGCAGAATGTCTGGTTGCACTGAGGCTGTAGGAGACAGATCCCGCTAGAGCAGTTTAGTGATTGGGAAAAGCCCTATTCATATATCAATTTCTAAACAAACACCTTTTCCGAAGAATTGATATTTCAAAGGATTATTTACATCAGCAGACAAGCCATGCACTTTCTGAAAATGGATTATTTTTATGGTTTTGATACTTACTGCGATAGGTTGCATGCTGACATCTTATTAGAAAATATATTCAAAAGATCTTACATTAATCTCCACCTAGAGTACAAATTAGCTGTGCTTCATGGATAAAACTCTGTCACTGGAAAACTAAACTCAAAATCTTTCATGCAAGAAGAAAAATGTTCTTGACTATATTCCTTTCTCTGAAACAGGAGGTTTTTATTAGTTACACTATTTGTCAAGAACATGATACATATTTCTTGCTGAATACTTAGCTGTTGGCTTTTTTCTTGATAACGAAATACATATACACACATGCTCTGAACATATTTGACAGTGGAGTGAACTTCATTGTTCCACAGAGATGTGAAGATCTATTGTAGGAATATTGGCTTGGTAGCATAGTGTTCATCATGTGGACACCATTGCTCATGGCAATATGAGTTTGTGGAGATTGATTTTCATTTGGAGTTTTGCCTGGCACTCATCTTTATTATTAGCACACAGCCAATAATGTGTTGATCTTGAAGAACTACCAGGAATGCACACATGGATCTTTTGCTGACATCTACTGTGTACTTTCACAGTTCCTCAAGTTACTGAAGCAAAAATAGGAAGACTTTTTTCACTGTTTCTTGATTTTCTTCTTATTCATTACTTCATACAGCACCTGTAGAGCCAGAAATAAGAGAATGTATCCTGCAGCAGTTGTCTTTAAAAACTGAACACCAAGCAGGAGTTGACCTCTTGCTTCATTGCTCTCTCATTTAATAAATCCCATAGGAAGTGAAATCATATCTCAAGGTAAATCCCTCCTCTGTGATGCAGGGAGAGAAAGTGTTTTGTCTGTCACTTCTATACGGGGAGTTGAAGTACACTGAGTTTTCTCCTTGGGAAATGCAGATGTATGAACAACTCCCAAATTAATGGGAAGGTACTTAAAGGGTAGTGGTACAGGCAGGGTGATGTATGGAGGAAGAAAACAGCTAATGTAGAGCATGCTGTGTCAGATTTGCTTGAAGCTGCTGTCCCTGCTCTGAAAAGGGAAGCAGCAAAGACAAAATGCTGACCTCTGTGAAGCTCATTCTTCTTCTGAGAAAATGTACTCAGTCTTTCTTTCTTGCTATTACTCCTTGTCAAGAAATTGTATCCTCCTGCTAGAGCAGGTTCTGGCCTCCAGGAATGGTTGCATCTGCAAGTGATTGAAAGATGTTGTCAGGATTCCACTTCACCTGACCCCAAAACACAGCTTACTTGTGACTGTATTGCTTTTCTGCCTCCATTGAGAGATTAAGCCTCATCACTGAACAGCAAACTCAATTATGAATGGGGTTCTTTTAGCATTACTTGGAAGCAAATATTTTCCTTTGGCTTCTTTGCATTCCCATTCACTCCTAATACTAGTTGTTAATGGAATAGCATCTTACATAATTACAGTAGATACATGATTCTGCTTTTAAAATACAGTTATGAGGGGGAAATATTTGTAGTGTTCTGTTTTATCTTTATTCATAAGCATAGATTTAGAAGTATGGCATCCTGTGTGCAGCTTCAGAAGGAAAGCTATAAAAGTGATTCTTTCAGTGTTAATAATTTCAATCTTTGACCTGCAATTCTGTGCTTTATAATGTACTTATTTGTGTTTTGCAATTTGTATTTAATTGCGCATCTGAGAAAGCTCATGCATAACATAATTCCTTTAAATCTTTCATTAGTTTTATTTTCTTGCCAGCAGAATATGGCTGAATGCTACAGCAGCTGCTTTGCAACTATGACTCTTCTCTCTTATTACTGGTAATGACAGCCAACAATTTACTGTGTGTATTAAGTTTGGTTATATGTTGCTGTATAACTGAAGTTTTCAGGGAAATATTTTCACAAGCGTAGGACAACAAATGTCACACTGACCTAATTACTGCTCTTCTCTACAATTTCTAGGGGCTCTTCTCTGCTGCTAGCTGGAAATGAGTGGTTTACAAATGTATTCATTAGCAAAGTATTCAGATTTATTATCCTGCCGTTTATGGCATCATAATTCCCATTTCTTTTTAGCTGGTTGTCAGGGAATACTTTTGAGTATGAAAGTAAAGGAAGGACTGCCATAAATGAAGGGAGTGCAACCTGCTAGTGAGACCAATGCTTCCTGGCTTACACTAGCCACAGAGCGAAGTGTCCCCTGAGAGTTCCCCCCTTTCAGAGGAGCTAGTGGAGTTTCCCTGGGAAGAGATGGGGAATGAGCTAGGTCAGGGTCAGAGTGGGTATACTTTTATTCAGTTAGCATAATCCATGGTGATCCTGCTACTAAATAACAGATGACAGTCTCAAAGATTAAGGGTAGATTACTGAGCAGTACAAACAGAGGTGATGTAAATACCTGCAGGGCTAAAGTGGTGAGAAGTTTCTGGGCAGATGGAGCAGTTTGATGCACTAAGGAAAATGATGATTTGAGATGTGAAGCCCACCTACATGCTGGCACTGTACATGGGTACAGCAGCACCTTGATCTCTTAGAGAAATTTGGTTCGTACTCCCAAGGACAGCCTCCACATTTGAGGCCGAGAAGCTGGAGAAAAGTGGACTCAAGGCCTTCAAGCAGCCACTGAAGATAATCTTTGAAGTGTTTCCATGAGGAGCTAAGAAATCTATTGGATTAGAAGGACTGAGCATCTTTGTGTAGTCTGTAAGATGATAACAGTATTACCAATTCCCTCTTATGAATATCATCAATTTAACGAGACTACCTGTCAGTACCCATCTAGACAATATAGAGTCCATTTGCTCATGGTGGTGAATGTGACCGTGATGGAGCAGATCAGATGAAGTGATAGTTTCACTGGGCCTGGTAGTTGCACTTTCTAACAAAGATTATTCTGATTATTTGTTTTTAAGAATTTCCTTTTTATGTTCTGGACTTTTTACTATTGGTTTTGGGGGGGTGGGCTTGTGAACTCTTAGCAATAAAGCCTTTATAGGTTAGTTGCAGGAGTTCTTATTACTGTCTGGCTTACCTTCCTGCCAGTTCAGGATTTGATATGCTTTTTGTGTGCTTTCCAACTTAATTTGAAAGCAATAGAGCTTTCACTAATAATTTTTTGGAAATGATTCAAGGATAACTGCCCCAAATTTCTCCAACTCTTCAGATATTTCTTAAAATAGCCATATTATTTAATTTATCTGTGTACTATTAGTCTAGATGAATGTGAAAGAATAGTGTTTCTGGAAGCAAGCATAGACAGGAGCCTTGGGATTTGAGTTATCGCAGCTCCAGTACTTTCAGGTTTCAATTTTTTCTTGCAGTATTTTCATCATGCATATATATAGGTTAGGGGGACCTCTCCTGATCCTTGTGCTATCTCATGGCAGGCAGTAGGATGATGCTGCACAAGCGTAGCTGGACTGTGTAAGCCTCTGCTTCAGGGAGGCAGAACGCCTGCAAGGCAGCTGCAATCTCTGTCGGTGAGTCACCCATAAGCCAACTGTGTATCCAGTCCAGCCCTATCCCATATGAGGGAGGATTACTTTTGGGGAGCTGCTGTTGAATTGCTACCAGAACTCCCCTTCTTATTGCTGCTCTCAGCACTATGCCTTCCAGCTATATGAAAATAGCAGACCTCATTATTATTTGAATAAGTTCTTATGCAACAAAATAGGCAATTCTCTTTCCTGGAAAATGGAATCAGAAATAAACTTTGTGGGTCATAAGCCAGAACTGGGTTTCATGGAACAGAAATAGTCTTATATATGTCTACAGTATGACTGCAGAAAACCACACGTTGCCATATCTATGCCATGAGCTGCTTTGCTTCAGGTCAGCTCCACTTCAGGGTTATGTGCTATGCTTTTGCACATACTTATTATCACACCAACACAGTGAAGCTTCCAGTCCCAAGGTAGTGCAAAACCAGCTGTGAGATGTGGCAGAGCAAGCTCCTGACTGTTTGCCCCCATACATATGCATGTAAGACCTGACCTTAAAGCTTAGATAGGAATTGCTACCTGATTAAGCAGTATGATGACAGCTGAAAGTTCAGATGCCTTTCAAATACAAAGTTCAATAAAT
>JANHGB010057064.1:0-43556 GCA_026283785.1 Coracopsis vasa
GTGATTGAGGATTTAGATCTTACAATGCTTATTTCCCAATGCTGATGTTACTAATAACCTGTTGGATTGTTTTAAAGTACTTAAGCAAAAAAGTTAGATTTAAGAAACTGTACTGTTATTTGTTTCATATTATTTTGCTTATATTTCAGGGTGTTTCAGAAATGTTGGTTAATTTTAGGAAAAAATGTTTTATGAAAATTTGTTCAAGTATTTCAACAATTCAGGCTTTGCAAATGTGTCGTTTGTATTCACTCAGATTTATTGTAACACTGACTTATCTGGGAGCCACAAAGCCACAGTCATAGGTCTAAGGCTCTACAAAACCTAATAGCTTATAGTGTAAGGATAAAATCCCGATTGAATAAAGTTATTTTTCCTTTTTAATATTTTACACTAAGTTCTAATTGGTGTTTTAGGAAATTTTCAAGTCTTTAGCGGAGTATGTCATGTTTAAAAATGTCCAAGTTAACTTAGCACACATACTGCATTTAGTGCATACTGATTATGGGAAAGTTCTTATAATTCCTTGTAAAACAGTTTTTATGGTATTTTGAGCAGCATAGAACAAAGGAAATGGAATGAGAAAGGTTCTGTTACAGTAGCTAAGGGTCCATAAAGCTATAAACCTAATGCAATCCATATTTAAGAAGTTAGGTATTTTTTTAAATGCAATACAAAATTATCAGCTCACAGTGGAGGGCTTCACAACTGTGTAGATATGTAACATCACTCTCGGTTTTCTTCAATATTTGATTTCTGCAGGTTTCTTCAGTCTTTGAGCTGAATACGTCTGAACTTGATCTCATACAACTTGATCTCATACATAGATTAAATGGAAAAAGTGTGTTCGTCATTCAAAGTTTCTCATTCTTTAGTTAATTCCCCTTATTTTATGTAATTATTCACTATCAGGAGTTTAGAGGTTGAACAGATGACAAATTGTGATGTAATGTTGTGCTACACATGACAGAGTTAGCAGCATTGTCACTTCTTCCTTACTGGAAAGTATTTAATGAGTTATATCTCAACTCACTAATGCCTATGTGTGAATGTAACTTCTAGCAGTCTTGTCAAGCTCAGTGGACATATTTATACCTGTGTATCTGTTTGTGTAAAGTACCAGCTTGATTGATTGTCTTGCATTCTTTTTATTATCTCTACGTCAGCCTCACTGTCTTTCCACTTCAGGACAAGAACTTTGCTGTTTGAGCAGCACCCAGAATCTGGGCATGCTGTACTGGTAAACAGAAAGAGCAACTACATAATCAGGGCTTCAGTCCTGTGAATGATGTTGTTGCCTTGAAATATGTACAGAATCGGCTGCAAATTAGGAAGATAACATTTTAGATAGCCTGGTAAATGTACTTGGTGGTACTTTTATGCTTTCTTCTGGGTAAGATTTCTTGGATACTACCAATAAAATCATGTATAGAAAAAGTCAGTGAGTGATTTTGAAGCATGGTTGCTAGCCCAGTCAGATGCAAGTTGGTATGACATGAGGTGGTTGCTCATATGTAATCAAATAATCACTGTTTTAATGAGAGTATATTTATTCTTTGGTATACATCCATCTGCTGTTTATTTTTTAATAATGAGCAAGTTCAAATCCCGTTACTTTATGCATTCTGCTGATTATTTCATTTGTCCTACATTTCCTATCTATTTAAGGCTTCCAGTCAGAGCATTAAATTGTTGTTTCTCCCCCTTTTAAGTAATGCACACAGAAAGTACATACAGAGTTGGAGAATCTGGGTAAATTCATCATCGTCCTCTCATTTGTACGTCCAGAAGGTTAATGAAAGAGAGACCAACATTGTACACAGGTCACTGCTTTCATGCCTTTTACTTAGTGTATAATGTCTGTGCTTTAAGTCACTTCAACAGAGACCAGAATGAAGCTCCGGAAGTACTTTTGTTCCAGTGGTTTTGTTTTGTTTTTTTTTTTTTTTCCTTCTTGAGTTTTCAAATCCTTTTCCAAAAAATTCACTTTCAGGGAATTGTGTTACAGGTTGTATCCTCCTGTCCTGGACATGCAGTTGAAAAATCTGACTGCTAAAACTTTTTGATTGATTCTGGACTACAGACTTCTCATTCCATCTGGATTTGGTCCAATTTCATATGACAGTTAAATTTGTGATGCCTTCTTGTAGGGAACTCTGGTGCTTGGTACTGTTTGTCACAAGTATTGTTCTGGTGGTGGTCTGTGGTGTATAGTTATGTGTCTATAAACGAGTGATGGATTTAAATAGTTTGGCCCTGTTTTTTCTAGCTGTAATAAAATGTTCAGCTTCTCTTTCAAACTACCATACCACAGTTAATTTTTACAAAGTCCTTTTAGTTTGATGTGTTTAGTATGATGTGATACTAACTATATACATCATTAATTTTAAAAATTAATTTTACTTTATTTAGTAATTTCCACCTGTATTTCCAAACAATCTCTATCTTTAGGAAGTGTTACCTTTGGAAAAACTAAGCCAAAGGGAAAAGAGAGAGAGAGAGAAGTGAAAAATTTTGTAAAATATCACATAATCTGTAGGTATTCTTGAATGTAACTGAAGTTTAAAGTAGTCTAAATTTTGACTTCTAGAGTTTATACTGGAAAGGAAAACATTCAACAGGAATGAATGATAGGTGTCAACAATGGAATTAATTAATTCGATAATTTGTGTTATCTTCCACAGCCTCAGAGATAAAAATAGCTATATTATTTTACCTGTCCAACTGTACCCATTAGGTTACCTACACGACAGGCATTTATGGCATTATCAGAATGAAATAAAGTCCAGTGTTATTAGTCAGACCAGAAAAATTTTTTCTTTCCCATTAGTTTTCTTCTGAGAATACTGGGGAAGGTGGAAAGCAAACGCGTACACTTAATAACTATTTTATAGTTTCTTTATGCTACCCTTAAGTGCATTATTTTTACCAAGGTGTCATATTTGTTTTCTATTTTGAAAGCTACTGTAGTTGCTATAAAAAGGTTAAATTTGCAAGGACTTATCACACAGCAGTAACTGAGATCTCCCACTCATTTCCTATTTGAAGTACAGGGAAAAAAAATCCGACTGTGATTGCTGTTGGCAAATGAAGACTTTTAAAATGGTACCCACGGTAGCATCAGTTAGAAATGTTCCTGTATCTTCATAGAAAAAGGGGAGAGAAGGGACAAACTGACTTGCTAAGAAATGTTTGATTAATATGTAAAGTAATCTGTTCCTGAAGAAAGCTATTCCTGAAGGAACTGCGTGGCATACATAAATCCCGTTATTTCTCTGTCTCCAGATATGTTTGTCACTGTGTTTGTGGTACACATAGGTAGATTAATAGATACATACATAGAATCCTACATACTTACTGCTTTAAGCTACTGCATGTTCAAACAGATGTTGAAGCCAAGATTAGCCTTTTTTTTGCATGTGCTAGTAGTGTGCAAACCTTTTAAAGACATCTATGAATTATTGCTTTGGTTCAGCATGAGTGCAGTAAGAAGAAATGTACCTCATCTGTAATACACTGTGTAGACTAATATCAGCTTCTTTTTTTCTTATACTGCAGTGAGATATTGATCTGGTAAAATGGTACCATATTGGAGCTGTCTGTTGTGGTATTCATCATGCTGTCACATCCCTAGTGCCTTGGAGTTATTGAAAAGCGGAATTGAGGGAGTTCTGTCATTGTGTGTTGCAATCCATTCATAAGAAAGTTCACTAAAACATCTGAAGTAGTATTCTCGCTTATTTATTTATTTACCCCTAGTGAGAGCCGTTTCACTTCTTTGGAGGTGCGGAACCCTCCTAATTCAGGCACAGGGGCGCTAAGAGGCTTGGTTACCTCTTGTCTGTCGTCTTTCTCTTGTATAACATTTGTTCTTTAGTCAAAGCTCACACCTGCTGCCTTTAAGGATGCTGATGCATTTGGGTTCTGTCCTTTGGGAGTAATACATCTGAGAGCTGTGGCTTCATTGCCCTTATGCTTTTATCTGATAGCTGTGATAAGGTAAACGATGAACTTTTATATGTAGAAAGCTTTTAGTTTCTTCCCACACTAAAGTATCAGCTAATGTTAAAAGAGCTTTCAAAAATATATAAAGATACTGTCAATCTGCACTGAGTAGATTAAACAGTTTGAATGAATTATTTTTGTTTTGGAGTCTGCCTGGCAACCTGATGATGAATTTAGAAGGATGTCATGTTTTCTGTATGGCCATGATGAAAGAGGGATTTATTTATACATATAAGCAACAATCTAACTATTTAACCCAGCAAAAGTAAAGGTCTCCTCTGCAGCTACAACCCCCTGACTTCTGTAGTTTATACATACACTGTAAGTAACCACCCCCACTTTAAATCTAGTGTATAGGGGATTAGCAGAAGAGCAATTAAATTGTCACTTGCCAGTTTTAAGTGTTACAAAGGAAATGAAGGAAAAGCATAAAAACTACAGGTTGACTGTATCTTGCAAGGTGCTACGAACATGTTGTGGCTCTTTGGAGGCTCATAACTCCAGTCAGCCTCACTGGGAGTTGGGAATGTTCATCAGTTTTCTGAATCAATCACAAAATTTTTCATAACTACATTCAGACATTTTAACAGATTAAAATTAGAATACCTTTGTCAGTGTTGCAGTTCCTGGAGCTGTAAAATTATGGTTTCGTTACTGGAATTTAAATTGGCATTGTTGCTTTCATATTTTAATAAGAATTTATAATGTGTTTTGATATTGTAGCAAAACTGACTGTATTATGGATCTATTATAGCCAAGTGCAATATTTTTTAATACAGAGCCACAGCATGCTTTACAGTTGCTCAGAAGGAGCCTTCTGTGCTGTTAGGATGTACGACATGAATACATATTAAGATTCATCCATGTTCTGTGTAATATTCCTAAGAAGTCCAGTAACTTGACAGAAGTTAATGAAAGGAATAGAATTCAAAGCACATTGCTGTTACTTACTAATTTATTTCTTCCTTTTTTCCCCATTAGAACAATGGTTCTTTAGGTTTGCAAATCAAAACAAAAGCTTACTTTAAATCCCCCAGAGGAAATTAAATTTAAGGCTGAAAGTACACTCTTCAGGCAGGTCATCTGTGGCTAGGTGACACTTCAGATTAGGTGACTGTCATATGTGACTTTGTTTATTTAAACAGCTCAGCTGCATCTGTGGTTGTAGAGTTGGAAGAATTGGAAGTTGGAAGTTGAGCTGCTGTGAACTCCTGTATTAACTTCCCATTGAATGTGTGTAGGAATTCTTTATATTCTCTTCAATGAATTCTCTTCTGTGCAGCCACAAGGGAGAGAAATTCTTAAACGCTTACTGCTTTGTGGCACCTCTTTTAATTGGTGTTAGTTGGTGGCGTGTTTTCTTTTGAAAATTTTCTGTGGGTTTGTGCAACCTGTGTCACTCCTCTGCCTTCTCTTGTATTTCTTGCTGCCTCTTTTACTCAGAACACCTCTGATGCACTTACTCAGGCAAGATGAGTTCTCTAAATGAGACTTCTTTGCTTTGCTCCCTCTGTTTTCTTGGGGCAGCATACAGTCAACATTTCTAGTCATTGCCATACAGGTGAAGGAATTCTTGCTTGCAAGAAGTCTGCTCTGTGACATATTTCAGGCTTTTCGTAATATGGAGGTCTGTCATGGCAGTGCTAGTCTTCTCTTTGAACCCCATGTTCTACAATATATCAAGCTGATACTTTTTGAAATTTCCTCCAAGGTCCTGCCTAACTGTCCTTGGGTCTATATCTCTAGAAATGTTTATCCCACCATCTTCCATCTTCGCAGTTTTCTCCTAGAACTGTCTTTACACTTCTCCGTGCCTACTAAAGGCATTTTTGTGGATGGTCTTCAAAGCCTGGTGTTGCTTCTGTGAATTTTCCTTTGTTTTGGTCCTATAAGTGAGTGCATGTTTGTGGTACCCCAGAATCCCTCGCTTCATTTCAGTGGTCTTCATGAAGCTTTACTTGTGTTTATGGGAGGGAGAGGTCTGAATACTAGTTGTGAGGAGAGGACAGGACAGCTCAGCAGTACCTGGAAGCTGACGTGGGAAAGAAAGGCAAAGGCAGAACAGTAGTAGGATAAACTGATGGAAGCTCAGCATTATAAGCCTCAAAGTTAATGGAAAAGCCTCTCTCCGTCAAAATAAAAATAGTGAGGCTAATAAGACCTGTGCACCTCCAAATTACAACCTTTTTGTGGATCTTCTTCTTTTTTCCCCCTCCCCTGCTTCATCTGTCATTGTCTTTTTATATGTATGCTGTCCGGAAATGTGTCTTCATCTGTGTTTGGAAAACATCTAGCATACTGTGGGGTGTTATCACAGTGTAAAAAATAACTCCCAGGACAAGATTCTATTGCTGTATTTATAACTGATTTCAGGAGAAGGAGGATCAGGTTCATTCTTTATGGCTTTTTCACCATGACTGTATACTGAAGACATTTGATTTACTTAACATATGGCCAAGCGAACTGTTGGGCATATTGGGAAAAATATGTGAAACTACTTTGAAATGTTGCAAATGTGTTTCGAGACCTTTGTGCCACACCGAGCGTTTCTGTTGTTTTTCAATTACTCTGTTGGGTTGGTTTTCTGGTTTTTTTTGTTTTTTTGTTTTTTTTTTTCCTTCTCCTTTCTTTTCCTTTTAAACACTGGGTAATTCATTATTTTTAAAATCTTACCAAATGTAGTGGTACATTTTCAAAATACTTCTGTACTTCCTAGAGTGATACCAGTTTATACCCCTCTGGCTAATCTGACCATCTTCTAAGTTCTCTCCTATCCAGTGAAAATGTGCATGCTGCTGTAATGAAATCATTTCCATGTCCTATAGAGTATTTAGATCAACAAGACCTTCACTTATTAGAAAGGGCAGAGTAGTAATGCTTTTGGCAAAGCCATTATTGTGGTATTGGTATTCACTAGAAAGAACAGAAATAGAACAACACTGGCCTCTATAAACAATTCCAATTTGATCTGTATACATGATAAAATCTTGGCTTCTCAATGCATTTAGGTGCTGTCATAGCTGTTGTTGCCAAATAAGAATGCAGTGTGATGTTATTATAGTAAACAGCACTTAAGCACAGCTGGCAGAATTGATCAGAGCCACATTAGAGTGAACTTCAGCAGATGACTGACGCAGCAGAAACAATAACTGAATATGCAAACAGTTCTTGCAATGAATGCTCTGGGGATAAGGCACCATTATTTTTGACTTTGAACAGGGAAAAGGGGCAGATTTGTAACCTCCTTCCACACAAAAGGGTTCTGGGTATTCTGTAAACATCTGACTGCCATTTATAATAGTAGCTGGTTACAAAGCAAAACTCTAGAGTCCCTTGACTATTTACATTTCATTAATTATTAAAGAAAAAAACATAAATATCAGATAAGTTTGTTTAATGTTTCACACAGGATTCTTTTCTTTCTTTTTTTTTTTTTGGTAGAAAAGCCTTTTCTCAATTAATGTTAATCATCGAGGACTTCCTGTTTAAATTGCACAGAAATGCGTGTTTGCCTCAGTGAGGGCTTTTTTCCCGTTCTAATTATTGTAAGAGCTAATTATGTGACCACATATTGCTATTATTTTATTGTAATAATTTGGATTAGTAAAAATAAACAGAGGATAAATAGTGTGTGAACCTCATTCTTGCACAATGTAAATCAGAACTTCTCTTCATATCTTGGTAATTTGCACACTGCACATTACCCAAATATTTAAAATCCATGTAAACAGCTATTCATGATTGTACTTTTACATTGTACAGTGTCATCTTTTGATTTATTTGACCATTAATGCAGAACAAAAACGTCAGCAATGCAAACCAAAGCAATAGAAAACTTCTATCTTTTTAACTGAGTTTGTCTACTTATATAATGAATTTTCTAATTTAGACAAGATGTGCTTTAAAAATGAACGTGATTGAAGTGGAGGGAAGTGGAAGGTGGAGGACAAGAAAGAAATAAAGGCTTTATTAGATGAATACTTGAATCTGGTTTACACAAGTTTCTATGAAATATATTAAATTTTTTACTGCCTCTCCTTGAGGAATATGTATGGAAGCTGTGCTGAGGATTTCATTCAAGTTTTGTGTGATATGGGAAAGACTGTTGATGGAGACTCGGGTGAGGCCAGCTTCATAGCCTGGTGGCATAAAATGCTGTTCTGAGAGGCACCAAGAGGCTGCCATCACTTTGTCATTGCCAAAATTAGACTAAGACGTGTACTTGGGGCCTTGCAGTGTGCCTGTGGAGTTCTTGTAACAGTCATTAAGCTATCCTGTTTACTCATTATTACCTTACTATAGTCAGCCTGTTCCACAGCCACCTGCCCCCCTATTCTGGGAGCAGAAATAAGTAAATAAGTAGCTTCCAAAATCTACATACATAACGTTTCCTGTTAATTTTACTTAATCTTTTTATTTTTTTCTAGTCCTCTGACTTTTACAGAAAAATCATAGAGACTCACAGAAAACCTGCAGTTTCTCTTCTGATTTCTCATGTTAGAGGTGGGATTCGCTATAAATCACGCAAAGTTTGCCTGAGAATAAGTGCTCATAATTTTATGGTCATTTAGGGTTTCCTCCTACCAAAACTAATTTTGCCCATTTCCCCAAAAGCAATTTTACACAAATGCAATATTCTTACTAATCACGAGAAAAAAATTGAGCTAACCTCCTGCCTGTTGTCACATTTTACAGCATTTTGTTTCATAAAACTCATTTATTGAAAGGTGAGGGGCGTAGAGGTGAGTTATAAACTTCTGGAAACAGTTGCACAGCATCTGTAATCTTCGGGAGCTTGCTCATTGACAGAAGCAGTGCATAGGTCTTTGTTTATGCTGGGCTCCTTTTTATTAGTTGAAGCAAATACCATTCAACAAGCACAAAATTATGGCATTGTATTATCCAGGTCTTCATATGTTGAAAAAGCGGCTGAAGGTTTATTTGAAAAGAATTACGACTGCTTCACCACCTGAAATAGTAAGTCCTTGTTGGCTGAAAATGACCAGAACTGTGCTTTTCCACTAGAAATGGAAGATACTGTTTCAAACTTGTAGTGCTGTGGATATCCCAGTTACCAGTAGTAGCAGTGAACTGATGCTGAACTTCAAAGCTACTGCAGTCAGTCTGTTGGTCTTATGATTACTTTATCATTAGGGAGATTTTTCCCTTTGTCTGCTGACTGTGAATGTTCCCAATCGTATTAAGTTGAGAGAACCATAATTTTTTTGGTGTATGACCTGTGACGGCTGTGGAGAGTGCCCAAATTTTGTATGGTTTTGGGATCCTTTAAGAAATCTCAACCGAGTGAGTCTTTTTGCTTTCCACTGACATTTGTCAATACCTTCTACTGACATTTCATATAGAGAAAACCAAGATGATCTATTCTGGCAAAAGTTAATTTATTGTGGCTGGACCAGGACATTGATTTGTCCTTAATGTAAAGCCAGGAAGCAATGCATTTTCCTGATTTAACTTGCATGTTTTGTTTCTCACTAAAAGGGTCCAGCGCTCATGTTACAAGTTCAACATTGGTATCATTTGCTTTTTTTGGCAGCTCCTGTAATGACAGCTGACAGTTGGAAGCTTAACTGGGTAAAAGTACTAATCTCTTCAGTAGTTCAAGTTCCCATAAATATTAAGTTAGTCAATTTTATCTGCCTTTCCTTCATTATTGGATCTGTGATCAAATTAGAGTAATAAAATCCATGTCCATTATGCTATTTTGTGGTCTAATTTTGATTGCCAGTATAGATATAACTCACATAGACAAGTGTTTATGAAAGTCAAAATGAAATACTTGCTTTGTTTTTCTGAAAATATGTTTCTTTTATGTCCTTCCACCCCCATCCCAGTTTTGGATGGCTTACATTTTAGAAAATAAAACAAAACTGAAATCTATCCATATGTTTTTTTAGTAATGATGCCAAGCCTGATGTCAGTGAAGTGAGCAGTTGCCTTGGGCTGCAACAGAAGACGAATTGAATGAGTGTTTTGTTATGATCAATGAAAATACCTATCACTGATCTGGTAGAGGATCAGCTGTGTTCTGAATTTTAAGATATCTCTTTAAGATCTAGGCATAAGTGTCACCTGTTTGTAAAAATCCAGAATGATACCTGAACAGATAAAACTTTCTAGTGAAATGTCTCTCTAAAAAAAAAAAAAAAAAAAAAGAAGAAATCTTTCTCTGAAATTAACTTCATGGAAAAAAATCTCTATTGTATGACACCCCCCTGCCCCCTGCCCTGTTATTTATTTATTTGTTTGTTTGTTTGTTATTTAGGGAAGAAATACCAGAAATTAATTTGATCCAGTTCTACTCTCCTTTAACCCCTTTGAATATTTGTAGTGACATGCTTACTGCCAGTACAATTCTGGAAGTTCAATGAAAGACATTTTTGAGCCCAGTTTATAACAACAGTGGAAAGTCTGTCTTGAAAAAACACAGATATTTTAGAAGCATAAATATGACTTTGTTTTGTATTGTGCAGCATTTCCACACAAACTGTTTCTGCAAGGAGCTAGTCTATATGACATACTGGAACATGGTGATGCTGAAACACAGATAATGTAACACTTAATAATTTCAGAAATGCACAGATAATAGAATATGACAGCTGACGTTATTATGGTCTCTTTTGCCAATCTCAAAAGTACCTGAAAGTAACAGGGTATGGTTTTATTTTATTTTTCAGTGAGGTTTTTTTTGTTATGGTTTGGGTTTTTTTGATTGTTTAGAGGGGTTTTTTTTTAGTGGTTTTTTTAATTATTTATTTATTTTGACAGATATAAAGAATAGCATAGTCCAGTTACTATTAAAAAGCACTTTATTCTTAATTTTTCTACACATTATTATTCTACATACATATATTAGACCATTTTAATATACTGTGATGCTAGTCGATAAAAATCACATTTCCATGTGATGTGGTATGAAGGACTGTTTTCTTCCTGTCTGCCTTTGATGGAGGAAATTCCCTGTTTATATAGGCCAAAGTATCAGTGTTTTAATTTTGTGCCATTATATGTACCATCATATGACTTTTGATACCTTGCTTTGGAATACTGGTCTTGGTTTTAGAACAGGCATCACTGGTACATTCAACTTTTGTGTGGAAAAAAAATAAAAGAACTGTTTGTTTAACAGTGTTTATTCATTTTCATTTAAATATTTAGGAAGTACATACAGCTACGTGAGAGCTTCTGCTTTAAAATGTTAATAAAAAGCCTTTAACTCATTCATCAAATTAACAGATGATAATATAAAATTAAACTTTGGAACAGTACAGATTAACGTTGTGTGCAAGCTAAATCCAGAAATATGCATGCCTGGTAAACTTAGTAAATCTGCTTCCCCGTGTACTTATAGCGCTTCATGCACTCAGAGAAAACTTACCTGAATTAAAAAGCCAGCATTTCTGTTGGGTGGAAATAAAGCATTTTTGGATTGAAAAACCAAGTTTTTGAAAGAGCAGCTCCTTCCTGACTTCCATTATCATCTCGTAAAAGGAAGGACAGAGATTTATCTAATCCATTACCCTTTCTGCAGTATTTGCCAGCAGAGGCTGCTTAGGATATAGATACTTCTACGTTTGCGCACACTGTATTCAAGCGATCAGTGACTTACAAATTTCCAGGTCTGAATTGTATCATGACCTTCTTTCTTAGTGGGATTTAAATTGTCTAATCTCTTTCTGAGCGGAATAGAGTTTGACTGTCAAAGCATCCCCTGTCATTGAATTTCATGGATGGCGATGAAAAAAAAAAATCCTTAATTTGTTCCAAACCTGTTGCCTGATGTTTTCAGTAGGCATTCTCAAGTTCTTGTGAAAAATTATCAAAGAATAAGATAGTGCCTTTGTAATGCTTTCCACCTTACTCATGATTTTACGACCTCTTGTCTGGCCTCATTCAGGTGTGTCTGAATCCTGGTTGCTGTTTTTCACATCTTCTGTAGTTCCTCCACACTACTTTAGAAGAGGGATGCTAAGAGCTGCATAAGGTCAATGTTATCTGCTCTCTCTGTTCACATAACGAATGCCACAGTACGGTTTTGACAGCCATCTTCTTCAGTGTAGGGGTTACGGAAGGGGTTTTTCATATAAAAATACAATTTTCCCCTTCCCCCCTCCCCCCCCCCATCCCTGTACCCTGCCTAAGTAAACTTGCAAACATGAACTGAGTGTGCAGTGAATAATTTAGCACTCTGGTGAATGGAAAGACTCCAAATACATTGTTTTTTTCTGTTTTTTCAAATCAGTTTACTGTACTGATTTGGGAGTGTGGTCTTTGAAGGCAGGGTTTGTTGATATTGCCAAGATGAGATGTCCAGATGAGAAAGACCTGTCGCTACAGGCCCCACAAGACCCAAAGGACTGTTTTTGTCTCAGCATGGGGGATAAGTATCACTAGACAAATATATATGCAATTGGAGCTGCACAGAAGGGAGAAGTGAACATGCCCCTTCGGGGGAAAACTTTCCTATGACATATAAAAGTTTCACAATTTCTGCTCTATAAATGTCAAGAGTTTTGCAGAGAAGCAAGATTGCTTGAAAAGTTGAAATAAAATTTAGTTCGTAACCAGAAAATATTTCAGTTATTTAGTTTTCTAAGGTAATGAGTCTGTCCAGTCTGTTGGAGATTCCTGTTAGTTGAAGGAGCTGCCCATCTTATATTAAAGTGTTTTGTGTCACTGCATTTAGTTCCATCTGCTTCTCAGTTGATTTATTTTATTTTTTTAATTATTCTGGAATTCTTCTTTCAGTTTCAGGTCAACCCTTGGCATTTAGATACAAACTTACAATTAAAAAAAAAAAAAATGTTGCCTGTATGTAATAGTGAGAAGCAATCATAGCTGAAATCCCCAAGAACCCAGAAGAAACATAAGACAATTCAAAAGGCTACAGCAGTTCCAGAAATTAAAAATAATTAAAAATGTAGAGTGTTAAAGCCCAGTTCAGCTAAGCTCTGATGCATGTGTGCAACTCTGTGCACATTCTTAAATCCGGTGGGACCTCAGCATATGGCCAAGTGATTTGCTAAATTGGGACCTAATTAAGGACAATTGTAAAAGTAGCTGCTATTTAAGCAATTAAGGAATCTTCAGTTAGATTTTGACTTGAACTCTGAAGTTAACAGGAAAGTCTTCTAAAATCAAAATTTAATCTTTTTCGGTTTTAAAAAAAAGACTTAAGTAAATAAAACACATTATTATTAGTTCAGCATTACCACAATTTACAACATTATGGACTTCTAAAGGATTTCAGTATTTATATTAAAGAGTTAATATCAAGAAAAGTATTTCTACCAGTAAAAGGCAAAAAAATCCCCAGGAGTTACAGTGATGTATGCTCTTTTGATCACTGGTGCAAGGCTATGATACCTTAAACTGTTGATCTTTTAAAGGTTTAATGTCTTAGAGTTCTTTGAAATGTTTATAGTGTGATGTTGTCACCTATCAAATACGATTTTATGAAACTATGTTAGAATTTACGCAAAATACAATTTTGTAATGTGAAATTATATGACTGAAAGAAGTAATGCTTTGTAACTTTTAGTCTTGAAACTATTTAGAATCACAGGGTCATGTCATAGAATAGTTTGGGTTTGAAGGGGCCTTAAAGATCATGCTTGTGACCCTTCCCTAGACCTATTTCTCTATGAACCTATTTTTCTGAAGATGGCTGACTAAGGTTATTCGGGCAAAATATCCCACTGATGCCTTATATGTCAGTCATAGTTTGTGATCTACCATAAGTATATTGCTTGGTATGGTAAAGAATGGTATTTGTGTTTCATCGATGTGTCACATTGGTGGTTCATAATGATCCAGGGATCAGCTAATAAGCCCAGATATTTCTTCTGCATGGTTATTCCCAATTTATGAGTTCTTGGCTTACATCAGCTACTCTTATTTATAGTCCCTCAGTGAGTGACCTTGTGCTTTGCTCCATTATAATTCTCCATCTTTCCTCAAGACCATCCAGTTCTTTTAGTGTGATGTTCGGTTCTCTTCCAACTTTTGTGTCATCAGCATGTGTGTTGAACATTAGTTAAATTATTAAACAAGACTAATCCAAAAACTGATTCCTCATGAACTCTGCTGTTAGTTTCTCTCCACTCTGACATTTCCTCTTTCCAAAATGATACTTTTCATTCTTCGTTTACCTTTAAAATTAATATCTTTATATTTTACTGCTGAATACATATGTTTTCCTCACTTATTAGAATGCAAGCTGACCTTTCAGATCTGACAGCATAGGAAGGAATAATTTTTTAAAATGGTGATAATTTTGAAAAAGCCATTGCTGTTTCGTCATCTTTGTTGTGTGCACACTCTATTTTTATCAACCGTGGCCATGATTTTGACATTATATGCATTCTTTTATGCAGATCTAGTATTTTCAGTTGAGTTACACTGCATGCTTACTCTTCAGTACTTGCTAAGGGATATCACAAATAACTTCAATACTCATGAAACAGAAACATTGATGGAAGTCAGTAGTTGTTAATTTACTAAGCAAAGTGACAAAGCTTTTCATGTTGGGTCAGTATCTGAAGGGGGGCTATAAGGATGCTGGGGAGGGACTATTCATTAGGGACTGTAATGATAGGACAAGGGGTAATGGGTTAAAACTTAAACAGGGGAAGTTTAGATTGGATTTAAGGAAGAAGTTCTTTACTGTAAGGGTGGTGAGGCACTGGAATGGGTTGCCCAGGGAAGTCGTGAATGCTTCATCCCTGGCAGTGTTCAAGGCCAGGTTGAGCCTTGGGTGACATGGTTTAGTGTGAGATGTTCCTGCCCATGGCACGGGGGTTGGAACTAGATGATCTTAAGGTCCTTTCCAACACTAACTATCCTATGATTCTATGATTCTATAATGTTTCATATTTCAACTGGAAAAGTATGTAAGGCCCAGGCTTTGTAGCACTCGGTGTTTAATTCCAGAACTTCCTCCTGTTATTCCAGTCTTTCAAACCTATGCTCTAGGTGTATGTAGAAAGACGACACTTTCTTAGAAAGTTTTCTTGGAGAAGATAGTGGTATTTACAAGGAAGGGGATTAGTTTTCCAGTAGTCATCATCATTTCAATGACGATATTTCTTCTAAGATCTTCTAAGATTTACCCCAGAGCATTGTACTCATGAAGAAAAGAACGTATCTTACCGCCACTTTTTTGTTTTTCCTCCATGAGTCCTCATTCTTTTAGGTTCTTTCACACTACCAAAGCAGAAGGTGGGAAGGGTGCAAGGACTTTTTTTTTTTTTTTTTAAGTTATTCTTTCTTTACCATCTAGTAGGTTCTGTTGCAAGTACACGCATATGTTTGATTATCTTAGTTTCAAAGTCACGCTGTTTTCCAAGAGCATACTGCTTTTGAAAACACGCAGTGGTTTTATGACATGATGTGGGCAGGAAAGATCCGATATCTTTCCGATTTTACTCTTTTTGTACCAAAGCATCTGCCTGAATTCATACTTTTTCACTTGGAGCTAGAATTTGCCACTACAGTATGACCAGCCATTGAGTAACTTGGCAACGTTGTTCACTGATGCAGAATCTCAGCAGTCTTGAATCACAGAAATGTAATGGTGCTATAACTCATTTGCCAATATTGAACTAAACCCTAGCTTAGTACACAGTTTATTTTAAAAGCAAAAAATTTAGGTATTAGCAAAGACCATTTTATTTTATTTTATTTTATTTTATTTTATTTTATTTTCTGGTTGTGGTATAACTTAACATCTATCCAAGCGAGTAGAACTAATGGTGCACAGGTAATATACAAACAACAAAGCAGAAGACAGAAAGACCAACAGTTCTGACAATGCACATGAAATCCACATTAATTCTAAGAACTGAGCTTGACTGGGTTTACAGTCTTTGGAAACTTTCAGGATACATAATGGCATTTTACATGTGAAAAGTTTTTGAGGTAATGCAGGAGAAAAATAAACAAATACAGAAACTTACTAATCAGCTTTGAATAAACTGCAATCTGGTAGTGACAGGTTGTCATTTATTCAAATACTAATATGCAACACCAAGAACTGCAAATAACTAACTAAAAACTCAGGAACTTCATTCCTCTAGTGCCTCATGAATCTTAGAGATAAGAATGTTCATTTCCTTCCTGAAATCCAAGGAATTTACAGATCTTGTTACATGGTTATGTGCTATATATATATCAAATATTAGGCAATTATCTATAGTCTATTTAATTCATTGGATCTCCTTCTGCATAAGCAAGATGAAAGAAAGGGAAGTATGTGAAAAAAGAATAATTGCTCCCTTTCTTGTAAAATTATAACTATTTCTGTTTAAATACTAAAAAACATGAAGATACTCAAGATTAAATACTGTCTGATCTGTGGAAAGGCACAAGAGCAGGATTAAGCATTGAGACTGAAAAACAGATTCCCAAATTTTTAAGAATTGTATTATCTTTTTTTTATTTTATGGCTTCTTACTTTTTTGTTTATGAATTGGATTGAAAGTCTGACATGAAACTAGAGCTATAAACTTACATGATTTCATAAAGCATTTGGAAATTCACAAGGAATGTCATTGCTAGTTTAATCCCTAGAAATTGTTCAGTAATGTCTTCTGTGCTCCAGATTTTATCAAAGATCTCCTAAAATCTTCCACCTTTCTTTCCAAACTTTAATGCAATAGCAAAATAAAAATTACATTAATAATCAGTGCAACTGGGCAGTGTATTACTTTTCAATGGTTCTCTTGGCAACACCATTTGATATGAACAGAGTGTCAGAATGTTCCCCATAATTACCAGCTTAATATTTTCTAAAGTAAAGAGATATACAATGAATCATTAATTACTGTGCATCCATCCATGCTTATAGCCTACTGAGCTGTAGATTTATAGTTTACTTGCTTTCCATTTATTTTTATCTGCAAATCAAACCAATTATTTTTAAAGCAGATAATCCACATGTGGAATAGATAGGGTTTAGGGTTTGGTTCTTTTTGTTTGGTTGGTTTGGTTTTTTTTGGGGGGAGTTATATATATATATATTGCCTAAGAATTAATTTGTCTATGAAGTTGCTGGATTATGATCCCAGATAGTAGAATTAATTCTGAATCCTCTCTAAGATAACAGTTTACAACCGGTCTGAAGTTGTCTGACATTGCTACATGGTGTCAGATCTGGGCCTCCAGCTGATTTAAATAATGGAGGTAGGATTTATAGCCACATTTATTGATTCCCCCATATTAAATGGATTCAAGACAAATGGAAACAAAAAGAAACCCAGAAAAACCCAGTGGGAGTTGAAAATTGGGTCACTATAATAAATATACTATAAATGAAAATTTTACATGCAAATATAGGCATTTTTTTCTTTGCATGTTTTATTTAAAAATGTAGAATATTCATCACTTGGATCTTCTGGTCATCTGGTATCTATCTGTCAATCACGTTTATTTACATTTAATTTTCATCTTTTCACTGCTTGTAATAAAACAGGCTTTCTGTGAGGCCTGTTGTGGTTCGTGTGATTCAAAGGTGAATATATTTTAAAATAACAAAACCAGAGTGAGCCTTTTTTAGGCAATTGCTTTGTACACCTATTGGTAGGGTGTTAGAAATGTTAGCAGGCTAAGGCAGATGTATTTTCTAGTGCTTATAACTTGATAATTTTTTCTCCATTATGTATTCTGAATAAATTCTGAACAACCTACACTTTCCTTGCAACATTCATTCACGAGTATTTATTCTAAGTGGTGAGGAATTGCAGAGTGTTTTTATGCAGCTCTTGGAATTGTGAACAGTTACTTTCTTTGGCAATATCTTTTTGCTGAGTTTTAGGTCAGAGCTGAACATGACCTATTCAGCTATATCCTTTTTTGACCCTCTAAATGTCAAATTTAAGACACATCCTAATGCTTTGTTATTCAGTCATACACTGTGTATACAGAACAAACCTACAATAAATTGTCTTATAACTTCTCTGAACTGCCATTGAACATAAATTTTGACCTCTGGCCATTCCTGCTGCATGTATCTTCAGTTAAAACCATTGCTGTGGTAATATTTGCAGTTTCATATCCATCAGCTTCGAGGACTTGGTGTCATTCCTTTCTCAACTGAAGAAAAAGATCCTAAAGCTATATACTAGATGCTTTTCAGGAGTACTATCATCCTGCCTTAATTAGTAATATATTCCATGATAAATTTACAACTACCTCTACCAATGATAATAAAACAAAAAGGACTGCAGAAGACACTCTTGGTGCAAGTTTTCATTTTCAACCCAAACTTCTATATTCAATATATCTGTCATCATAGTAGCCAAAGGAAATAGTAACACCACCCCGCTAACATTTTTATTACTTGTCTAATATTACACTGCCTGTGAAAGTTTTCATTATGTAGTATCACATACTTTGCTCATTACAGTATTTACGTCATTGCAGGATGTGTGCTTCGACACAACTTCAAGTATTTTTCTGTATTCCTTCATCTTCTATAGGTGTTTAGGTTTGTATTCTTAGATTATTTTGCTTAAATACAGTAATTTCCAACATATCAGTGCATCTTGTTTGAATTCATGTGTTCATTCCAGTGTAAAAATGTGTCAGTCATAACTTTTTATTTCAGTTACATCTCCATTCTAAGATGTCAGTAGCTGTAAAGCTAGAAGCTAGCTGAAGCTCGGTTTTAGACGCTCCTTGTTTGAGACACATTGGCAGATTCTTGTCCAAGTGTATAATATTGTGGTTCACATAAATCAATGTATTCTTGCTTTTAGATGATCAAATAGCTCCTGAAACCAGGATTCTATGCCTTCTTTGGAAAAAATACTTCAGTAGTACTCATAGCTAGTTTTATCCATGCAATTTTCAAGGTCTGTGCAAATAACATATAGCAGACTTAATGGAGCACTTTGTTCAGAAATGCAAACTGCCACAGATTGTGTTAATGGCATACATGTGGGAATACAGCATGGCAACTCTGTGCTGTACACCGGCTTCTGCCTGTCTTAAGTGGTATATGAAGAATCTTGTTTCAAAAATCTGTGTTGTAGATAAAGTCCAAACCAGAGCTCAATGGAAGCTGTGAATGTTAAGTTCTTTTGGGTTAAGAAGGTAAGAAGCTATTTTCAAAACTTATGCCACTTAGAGCATTTTTTCTTTAATCCTAAATACATTAACTTGGGATGAATGGCATGAACTCTATGTACTGTGCTTGCAAGGAGAATGTTTTGGGTTTGTTGTTGCTGGTTTTTGTGGGGTTTGTTTTTTGTTTGTTTTGATTTGGTTTTGGTTTTGTTGTTGTTAGTGGTGGTTTAGGGTTTTGTTTGTTTGTTTCCAAGAGAATATCACTATTATATTGAGGTTCCAGGACAGGCAAAATAAAAGAATTGTCATCGTAGTCCTGCAGTGTACACTACAGTGTAGTATGGAATTCTATATATAGTTTTGTTTATTGGTTAACTGGTGCACTCGAGGATTTCTTGAATGTTACTGGAGTAACACCATGCATTCATATAGGCTGGGACCAGATTGGTTAATTTGGAGATTGCTGATAAGGGTTTGGGGGATGAATGTTACATTGGAGATGAGCTAATAGGAGGTTCTCACTTCAGCTAGACAAGATGAGCTACCTACAATTAGGAGATTCATGACCAGGAGATCATAAAAAAAACCAAAAAACCTCCTCTTTATACTAAGCACTGCTGCTCAGTTTGGACCTCAAATACTGGGGCTCAGTTAAGGAAGCACGTGAAAAATTTGTGTAGGGTGCAATAGAAAGGTGCATCTCCTATGAAGGAAGAGGCAGCAAGAATATCTGTTCTCTTCTATTCTGTTCATTCAGGGGATAGTGCTGCACAGGAGGGGATTACCTGGAGGAGCTGTGGTATCTCCATCCCTGAAGATTTTAATGACTTGGCTGGACAAAGCCAAGGCTGACATATGCTGCTGTTGATCAGAGTGCAGGTTTTCATTTCCAACCCACGCTTCTATATTCAACAAACTATATGCATCCAGTATGGTAACTTCTTTCAGGGTGCTTAATAAATTTGTGTCTTATAGAAATAAAAACAAGACAGTTATTGATTTTTAGAATATGAAAGCTTTTTCATTTTTATGTTTATGAGTCCAGAAATAAATGCTGTTTGTCTGTGAAGTTTTAGTACTGTAGAATGTAATGCCATAAAAAAATCCAAAGCCTTTTATTATTGCAAGAAACTGGTCTTCTAAAATTCTGACAGCTAAATTTTTTCCCATTTCTACAGAGTAAAATCTTGTGCCAAAAACATAATGTTCTCTGGAGAAAGACAAGCATATACTTAGCTTTGTACTTATTATACAATAAAGGAAGGTAAGTAGAAAATAGTTCCTTTTTTTTTTTCTGTTTTTATAATTTGTGAAATTGCTTCTTATGTAAACTATTATTTTTTAAAACCTTGTGTGTCATGTGTAAGAAAAATACTATTGAATGTGGTAAGAAGTGATTACCTCTTCACTTACCCAACCACTCCAAGAAACAGCTTCTGAATATTTATGTTTCTCCCCCCACCTCTTTTTTTTTTTTCCACTGGTATCAGTATTAAAACTGTTGTTCCATCATACTGCTTTTTGGTCTGCAAAGTGCTGACACAGTTTTGACTGTAGGGGCATGGAAAGGTGGGTGACTCAACATTTAATAAAGATGCAGTTTCATGCTCAGTCAAATTTTACAAGTGTATTTGAAAATTATTCAAATTATTTTCCACCTTTCTGATCTATTTTTCTCCCCAAATGACCAATTATAACTTATTATTATGGAGCAGTAAATGTATCCCTTATAATTCACCTCTCTTTCTGGTTTGCAGAAGGTTTAAGAGGCTGTAAATTTGCCATTTGCTCACAGTTGCTGGGTCAGCTCCATTATGTTGATGTCATAAATAGATTTAATTAGCAGAAGTCACAGTGCAAAAAGAGAATGTTCCTCTTGATGTATAGTTAGGAGGAAAATAATATAATCCATATAGACAATAATAAGAATCAAGATAAAAGAGCCCCATGTGGGATACAATTTTGTGATATTGTCCTTTACTGTAACTTGGTGTACGAACACAGAGAAAATGAGAGAACAGCAATTCTCTTTCCTGATGCTGTTGTTGAAGACTTCAGTACTGTTTGGCTCAGGTCCTATTATGAGACTAAATATTTATTTCTAATAGAAAAAGGAAAGTGTAAAAAATATGTAAGAGGAATCCTAGAACAGCTTATGAACCCCAGATTCACTTGTCATGCATGCTTTCCTATGTAAGCTTATGCTCAATTAACTGAAGTTCAGGAAACCTGGATTTAGGTTCCTGAGAACAGAATTAGGAGGCAAACAAAACTAAGGCTTTAATGTGGACTGAAATTAATGTTCATATTGTCTTAAAAGGTGTGATATGGACAGGATAATTCAATCCAGCAGCACAGGTCTTCCCCATGATTTATCCTCAGCTACAGCTGAGCATAAGGACAGAAGTATACTTAGCTTCTACTTTGTAACTTCTCAGTTTAGATTAGTGATTAGGATTAGATTAGATTAGATCTAGATTTAATGTACCTTTCTCTATTCTTGTGGGCAAAAATAGAGATGTTTTCACAGTGTGGTCAATAGCTTTTCTCTAGAAGCCCCCACACTCCTTTCTTGTTTCCTGCTTGATATTTTTGCAGGGGAGGGGTCCCCCTCAAAAATGAATTTTCCCTACAAATCATCTTTTTTAAATTTCTCAGTTTTAATGCAGTTATAATAATTGTATTTTCATGTTTAATAAGATGTTAGATACATACTGACAATTCATCATGTATCACATGTAACATTTCTTATTAATAACTTTATTCTCTACAATAGTCCTTACACCTTACATTGAGCTGCATAATAATTTCTCATCTATAAAATGGCAAAAGTTTTTCAGGTATCTAATACATAACTATATGACTATACTGTGATGATTGTGTTCCTCATTTTACATTGATGCTGTTCTGCTGCACTCAGCAATTCTTTTGAACTTTATGTTTCAGTCAGCTTAGGTGAAACACTAGGGCATGATTTTGATGCAGTGGTTCTGATCAGGATTTGTGTTAGCATGTGTGTCCATCTTTTCACTTTCTGCTACTTGGATTAAAATCTACTATATCAAATTTTAGTGATCCATCGACCTCTGAAATTGCTAATGTCTAACAAAAGAACAAAGAGAAACCTCTTGTCAGGAGTATATTTACATAATGCCCCAATGACAAAGGATAGACAGTGAAAGACTGCCTATACTTCAAGTAATCACGAACTGTTTTAGTTTTGTCTTTGCTTTTCTGTTTTCAATACTGCAGCAAAAGTTGGAATGGCTTCTTTAAGATTTACTTTAGGGAATATGTCCAAAACTGTAAAGAAATTCTATGTTCAGCCTGCTTTTACTCTTCACAAGCTTTATTCTTATGCATTTTTTATTTCTCCTTGTTTTTTCTGCTGTGGTGGGATGACCCTGGCTGGATGCCACATGCCCACCAAAGCCACTCCATCTCTCCTTTCCTTAACTGGACAGGGAAGAGAAAATATAACAAAAGGCTCATGGGTTGAGATGAAGACAGGGAAAGATCACCGGATAAATACTGTCATGGGCAAAACAGACTCAACTTGGGAAATGAGCTTAATTTATTACCAATCAAATCAGAGGAGAATAATGAGGAATAAAAACAAAATTTCAGAACACTTTTCCCCTACCGTCCCTTCTTTCCTCTCTTAATTTTATTCCTGATTTCCTCTACCTCTTCCACTCCAGCAGCACAGGAGACAGGGAATGAAGGCTGTGGTCAGTTCAAGGCTCGTTGTCTCTGCTGCTCCTTACTCCTCCGGGGAGGACTCCTTACACTCTTTCTCTTCTCTAGTGTGGGGTCCCTCTCATGGAGGGGCACGCTCCATGAACTTTTCCAACGTGAGTCCTCCCCATGGGCTGCAGTTCTTCACAGACCGCTCCAGTGTGAGTCCCTTCTGTGGCAGAACAGTCTGCTCCAGCATGGGGTCACAAGTCCTGCCAGCAAACCTGCTTCAGTGTAGGCTCCTCTCTCCATGGGGCCACAGATCCTGTGGGACCCTGCTCCAGTGCAGGCTTCCCACTTGGTCAAAGCTTCCTTTGGGCATTGATCAAGCATATGGGCCTCCTCCCCATGCTGCAGGTGGATATCTGTTCCACCATGACCCTCCATGGGCTGCAGTGGGACAGCCTGCCTCACCATGGGCTGCACCATGAGCTGCACCATGGGCTGTACCATGGGCTGCAGGTGAACCTCTGCTCTGGCGCCTGGAGCATCTCCTCTCCTCCTTCTGCACTGACCTTGGTGTCCGCAGGGATGTTTCTGTCATGTATTTTCTCTCCTCTCTCTGCTACAATTGCATAGTTTTGCATTTCTTTTCCCTCTTCTTAACTCTGGTATCCTGGAGGCACTACTGCCTTTGCTGATGAGCTTGGCCTTGGCCAGCTGTGGGTCTATCTTGCAGCCATCTGGTATTGGCTCCAATGGACGTGGGGGAAGCGTAGTTGTAACAGCGAAGCATCCAGTTCAAGAGGCTTGCCATTTATAAGTTCTACAGAAAAATACATTCTATAGTCCTTTATAGTTTATATTATTCACAGTGGTTACTTATCTAAAGGTTAAAGAAAGATCTCTGCCATTTTATTTAGTCTGCAAAAGTCCAAACAAAGACTTAATCTTTAGTTGATAAATAGGAAACTGCAGTGCCAGTCACAAATTCTGGGACAAAATTATTATACAGGACTGTTAGCTCATCTTTTTTCTTTCCCATTCCTCAATCTGTCTCATTCCATGGCAACATTTAAAAAGCAAGCAATTCCCTTTTGCTGGAGTATTGCAGTGTTTGCTTTTATTCTGCATTGGAAAAAGAAAAGTGGCAAAATTTATAGAGAGGAGAAGAAAAAGAAAAAATTAAAAAAGGACCAGTCTCTCAGTTCAGTAGATTAATCGCACACTCTTTAGAAGGAAGCTGAGAAGTGACCTTACTATAATGTATAGATATGTTATTAGGAAGACAAAGACGCTCTAACATTCTAAGAAGCTCTTTAATCTGCCAGAGACAAACACAACAAAGGCGGTCGCTGGAAGATGATACAAACAACAAAGGAAACAAGAAATGTAGGAACTGTCTGCCATATTATAGGAATTTTTTTATGCCATCTTATAGGATTCATAGGCAGGAAAACAATCTGTTGAACAGATTGGAGTCTGGGAATTAAACGGAACAACTCTCTGCAAATAGGGAAGTGGGTTTGTATAAGACCTAAAGGCTCCTATATGCATACTGAGACAAAAAATTAAATGGACATTTTTGAAAGTTAAAGTCATGTAAACTTTGTGGGGAAAATATCACCTCACTTGTTCTCATTTTTAATTCCAGAATGTATGTCATTCTGGAAGAAACGTTTGAGTAAAATAAGAGGTATTTCTCTCAGTACACAGGCAAGAATTTAGAGGATGTCAGATTTGCTATCCTGTCAGACTTTAAAATTGATGTACAATGTAAGGTAATTGGAGGAAGTCCAAAAGAGAACAAAAAAGACTCGATCTAGAGGTAAAATGGCCTACAGAAATGAATTAGTTCAGTTATTTAATATAAAGAAAACTGGGGGAGGAGGGGTAGAGGATAGCAGAAGACTCTCAGAAGAATACACTCAGAGATAAATTATATCAGTTTCCCAAATAGTAAAGGACATTTATAATTTGGAAACTGTTCAGAGCAGGAGAATAGTACAATCTCTGTGTCCACTAAGAATCAGGCAAGAATTTTCAGGTAGAAATATTCAGTTTAGATGTTTTGAGGGGTTTTGTTTTGTTTTGTTTTGGGGCGTTTTTTTGTTGGTTTTTTGTTTGTTGTTTTTTGTTTGTCTGGTTTGTTTGTTTGGTTTTTTCTTATAAAAAGGTAATTAGAAAAACTCCAACATACCAAAACCACAAACTATTCTCCAAAGGAACAGGCAGTGAAACTTTGGGATTACTGTGGAGCCTTTGCTTTCAGGCAGACGTTATTCTGAATGACACAGAAGTAGGTGATTCTCCCTTTGAACAGAAGATGAAAGGTTTACCAGTGTTCTTTGCAGTTCTGATTCCAGAAATGTGGGGAAAAGCACTGTCTATACCCACTTCCCAAGAAAAGAGTTTTGTGTTTATGAAGAAAGAAACGTCAAATGATTCCAATATAATCATTTAGTAATAATGAGGAAATCCTTTGTTTTTTCTGATGGATCTTGTCACAGCCTCAGAAGGCCATTAACATCAATACATTCCAAAGATAAAGTGGCTGAGAAGGTACAAGGCAAAGCTATGGTCTGAAGGTAAAAGCTGTTTGACTAGTTATCTTTTTCATTGTTTCTTTCTTTCTTCATTCTTTACAATGACAATAAAACAATTTTTTATTCAGTTATACCGAGCATTCCAGGTTTAATGATCCTATTAACTCTCAGATGAAATCCACAATATATTCCTCATTATTAGTTTGCCAAGGTAAATGGAAATAGTACTTTAAAATTTAATGCAGAATATGCTTAATGTTCTAAGCCATTTTTATTACTGCTTAATCCTCAACTACTAGCATGTATAACACATAAAATATCTAGAATGGAAGCCACCACCACCACTAACACCAACACCACCAACAAAAATTCAATAAATCAGAATCCTTGATTTAATAACTAGCAGTTTTGTTTAATTACAGTTGGGTTGAGTTCACTGGGCTGAAAATGCAATTGCATACCTTGGTACAGCATTAGTAGCTCAGAGTAAAAGGTCTCTTTTTGTAGTATTTAAGAGAATCCATGGTAAAATATTTGACCATTGACTGTTGTAGCTGGCTTGTCCTGGAAAATAACTTTAATTTATGTGTGAACGTTGCACGTCTCAGATGTTCCAGATAGGAAAATACATCATCCACATGAGCATCAGTCACATGTTTTCTTATGACTAAACAGTGAGAAAAAAAAATTATTGTTTCTGTGCCCAAGTAAGTAGTACAGAATCATTCCATTAATAGTGGACATCACAGTGAGGAAGCCTTGTTCGCTGTTTGGGGTCTTCTTTTCACCTTTCTTTTTAGGGAGAAAAAGCTACTTACATGAATGGCAAGAATTATTGATTACTTATGGAATTATAAAGGCTCAAAATGCAACTTTATAAGATATTAAAACATTAGTAAGTTATACATGTGGAAATTTGATGACTTGGAAAAGTCAAGGATTACTAAGGTTGATTATCAATGAAATTCACAAAAAATATTCAAACAAGGTTTTTATTTGAATGGCAATATAAGGTGTTAAATGCATACTTAAAATATGTAATTAAAATTTAATTAATGTTTACATGTTTTAAATAAAATCTAGCAAAATAAAGTGTAAAAGCATGAACTTCAGATTTCTTAGCTCTAAACATCTGCAAGTACAAGTTGCACTAAAACGTTGTGGATTCTTTGCTAGGTAAGAAAGATTTTATTTCATGCAGAATATTTTAATGAAACCTTAGTGTTAGTAAATTAAAAGGGGATTGTTGAAGAAGGGACAAGATAAATTAGTTTCTTTGAGTTTGCACATTAAAAGCCAATTTGAAGGGAGTGTCAAGAAATTGATGTATTGTCTTATGTACTGGAATTTTGCAATCATTTAAGTCAAACCAAATGCTTTTGGTGCCTTTGCTTTTAGTAGGGGGTAGCTGGTTTGATTTCCATCCTAATGTATTGAATTATAATTGTCTTGGTATAGAAATTGTCTTGGTATAGAAATTGTCTTGGTATAGAAAACGTGCTTTGAATACCATGTATTTACTGTGACATCCATGTAAGAAAAGGAACTCTGTCATATTTCTCTTTGAAGAAACTTCATGGCACATATGATGGCTCTCCTACAAATAGAAAGATAGTCTGCTTGCTGTAAGTATATATGGCAAATCTATGTAACAACAAACCATATATTGTAAATTTGTACTTTCAGGCACAACCTTCTTTTCTATGTCATGGCAACGTAACCTAAAAAAATATGTTATTGTTGCTGTTTTCTGGATGGTAGCAGTATATAGTAGATATCTGTGTGTAAATCTTAAAGAGCAATACTGAAATTCAAAGTGGATAGTGTAAAGGAGGGGAAATAAGTGAAACAATAGTATGAAACTGAAGAATTTGCTGGATTATTTAAATATTTATTTTCTGATGGTAGACTATGAGAGATTTCTGAATGTTTAGAATTTTTTACTGTAGAAATTTAATAATTTGTTTGAATTAGAGCTATATTAAATTTAAAACTACTTTCAGCCTTGACATATACATCTTCATAAATTTCATATGGCTTGATATAGGCTTACTAAAAAAAAAACCCCAAAAATCCTAAGAGCTTAAAAAAATAGTTTCCTCTTCTGAATATCTGAATCACAGTTTTCTATAGAATATATATTGTGTTTTCTCTTTGATTTTCAAGAAGTGTTTTCCTAGGACCTTCGTTTATTTTTTTCTATTTGGTAGCATAATTAGTATCTTCTTTCTAGAATTATTTAAAATAATGTTTCAGACCGTCAGCCACTTTCTTATTTAGTGTATGATCTTAACATCTGTTTTGGGGTTTTGTTTGGGATATTTTGTTTGGTTGGGTTTTTTTGGTTTTGGTTTTTTTTGTTTTCTTTGTTTTGGTTTGGCTTTAAGTGGTTTGGGTTTTTTTGCCTTTTTTTTTTTTTTTTTATATATGATTGAGACAAATATCTTTCTTTAACATTATGTAAGGTTATTTAATGTCACCATCAGTAATGTCCAGACTAGGCTGCATGTATGACAGCTGATGTATTTTTGCAGGTATTATAATAGAAATAACCTGTTATAAATTGTAGTTTTTAATTTATGATATCTACAAAGTACACAGATGATGGTTCTAGCAGGCCTCACTTGTCTGGCAGCATGATGAAGTATCGTTCTAACATTAACTTCAGTCCTTTACTATAGTATTATCATCCTTGTATCATTTCCTCACCTCCATTTGGGGAAAAACATGGTCATTGGTCTAAAGTGTTTCAACCCAGAAATATTTCTGGTATGAAGTACGATATTTTCAAAAGTCAATTAAAGCTTATTATCCATGGAAAAAAAATGGCTCCACCACTGCAGTGTAAGTAGATATTTTGCCTTTCTAAACTTTTAATTTTATACATATTCCACACTACTCACAAAATCACTACATTGGCAGAATGTTCTTGTCTATCAGTATACAGCAAGGCAGAAAGGAATGCTTAATATAGCTCAGAACATTTGATTAAATTATCTTCATTGGAAAATACTGTCTTGTTAAGTTCCCACAGGTGAACTTTTTTTTTTAATTAGTTTTGATTGAACTCTGTGAAGAGCATTTTTCAAGTTGAAGATGGAATCACTTGTTGAAACCAAAAAAGAAATTTAATTCAGAGGAAATCAAGCCATGCGTGTTAAATACCTGTCTAAGGCTTCAGAAATCCAATTTCATGTACCGGAAGTAAACTGGCAAAAAAAGGAAAAAAGAAGTCTAACAGGGTGAAAAGGTACGTGAGTACCTGCACTATTGTTTATCCTGGCCTCTAACGGTTTAGCAGAAAAGAGAAATGTAATCAACCTTTTTGCATCTATGAAAAGGTAAGATACAGAATATAATAGGGGCATTGAAACTAGATGATCTTAAGGTCCTTTCCATAGAATACTTAGGGTTGGAAAGGACCTTAAGATCATATAGTTCCAACCCCCCGATCATTCTGTGATTCTTTAATATTGCTTTCAGATTAAAAAAACGTAAGTATCATCTCATTTTAGAAAATGTTTAGAATATTTTAGTTATGATGAATTGCCATTTTTATCATTAACACCTTTTCACAACCTAAGGCTTTGTTTGTGACAGAAAGAAAAGAACTATTTGCATATAAAAGAATCAGCTTTTTTATATTAGAATTGTAATTTATATTTTGACTCCATATCAATGTCCTTTCATAAATAAAATTAATAATATTTTATATTGATATTTTTATACATAATATAATAGTATTCTATATCAACTAATGGAAAATATTTTATAAACAATTCTATGCATATTTTATGCATAATTTCTCAACAGAGTCTTATCTCAATCAAAGTTGGGCCATAAAGGTACATTGTAGTGCATAGAAACAAAAATACTCAAAAAGTAAATGTATTACTTTAACACAAAGTTATTGTGTTAGGTTGATCATAGTAATTCAGTTTACCTATTGCGTTTGGGAGGATGCCTTTTATTTTTTGGGTTTTGTCCCTGCAAAACAAGTATGGTTCTTGGATTCAGGGATGCAGGATTTTCTCCATTATTTTTGTTTAATTTAAACAATAGATTCTTTGCATCTGTGATTACATTATGATTTCTTTCCTTTTATGTGAAGAATATTCATTTTTTAAAAATTAAAAAAACTCCGAAATTCCTAAGCTAGGACTTTTAAACATTAGCTTAGTGTATGTTATTTATATTTCAGCTGTGCATATATTATTACAGACATTAGCCACCGTGTCCTGGTCTGTAATAATTAATAGTTCTTTGCTTTCCCCCTGAAAATACGCATTTTAGTGACATGTTTACACACATTGCTAGTCTTTTTGTAGGCATTAGAATGTGCCACTTGTATAAGGCTGTGTTTGCACAGGTAAATCCTTAGCCTGCAAACATTTCCATCATCAAATCTGTATAAATGCGAAAAATAATGTTGTGTTTATGAAAAATAGCAGCACAAGCAAAAATTAAGCTGGAGAACAAATTTTATAGTAAGCTAGTAAAAGCTGAAAATAGGTTGCTGGAAGGTCAGCTGAATTGTATACATTTGGTAATGACAATCAAACCACCTGCCTTTGAGATCATTGCCTGTATTGCGTAAACTTCTAGGAGGATTCATGAAAACTCCATGCTTTGTATTTTCATTGATAGATCAACAGCGTCAAGAAATCTCCAGTTCACTTAAACTGGTGAGACAAAAATGAAAGAAATGGACAGTTTGTAGGTTTTGTCTTCTTTTTATTTATTGTGTTAGTGTGAAAATATATAAGGTTTTTCCCATGGTTAACCACATAGAAGGCAGAATGCTCCATCCCTGGTGGTGTTCAAGTCCAGGTTAGACAGAGCCTTTGGTGACATGGTTTAGTGTGAAGTGTCTCTGCCCATGGCAGGGGGGTTGGAACTGGATAATCTTAAGGTCCTTTCCAACCCTAACTTTTCCATGATTCCATAAGAAGCCCTTAACATCAGTTTGTAGTAAACCAGATGATTTGATCTCAGAATCTGTAAACATACAAATGAGTTTCATTTTGTGGGTTCAGTTGAGAATGCAGCTAAGACACTGGCAAATTAAAGGTTAATCCTCCAGTTGAAGTGCAGGAATGTTTCCCCACTGCCTGCAGGTGGGAGATGAATATGCTAATTGGGCAAGCCTGACTTTCCAGTGATTTGCAGGTGAAAATGTAACTGGTGATAATTAAAGGCTAATTACCTTTAGCTAGCAAGTGGGAACCAGGTGCTCTGAAGTAAAAGAGAGAAAATTTGTTCCGTTCTGGTAAGATCTCTTGGGGGTGGAAAGAAGAAGGGACTATGTTTGATTGTATTTTTTTATTCTGCCTTTTCTTTTTTTTTGGTTTTGGTAAATCAGAGGACAGATATAAAACAGTAAGCTGTAACACCTAGTTTCCATAGGTTTTGGGGGTCATTTTCATTTAATTTTATCATCGCTTTCCTCAAGAGCTGAAAAAAAAAAAAAAAGTTAGGTAGTGATTCTGGAAGTTTTTTGGCTATTTACGTGTTAGCAACATTACCATCACAGGCAATATGGCTCATTTTAAGTACAGCTTCTTCTGAGATGCTCATTAAAGAAACTTCTTTCAAAAGCTTCTGTCAGTGACAGCTTTCAAAGGCATCACTAAGACTGAATCCTCAGATAGATTTAGAGCATTAGAGCTTCTCACTTTTTTCCATCTTGCTTTTATGGTAGGATGTGTTAGGTTTTATAGTTAGTCTTCCCTTTGAAGGCTCCTGGGTCTAGGGAATTTGAGGATTTTACTCCCAGACTCCTTACCTCCTTTACAAGGCAGTCTGGTTGCTAGCACAACTCATGTCATGAAGATATTTCTTTTGTTAGATTAGGAACGGTATCACTTACCTGGAAAATAAACAGCTTTACATAAGGAGGGGGTAAACATAAGTCTTCTGGTGAATGCTTTGACATATTTATTCTCTGTGCCATTCATATAATATATATTTTACTGTGATTTTACAATTTAAAAAAATAATCAATTTTCTATTTAGACAGTCATATATACTGGTTGAGTCTACATATCACGATAATCACTTTGAATAGCAGGTGATGAACCTAAAAACTTGTCTCCTTTTTTTCTTGCAAGGTGCTTGGGTTGCAGTCACATGGCCCAGCACAGGTGTCTACAATGAACATTTAGGCTTTATTAGCACACAGTAGATCTGTACTTAGGCTCTAGGTTATTAGTAGTACCTACAGGTCTAATGTTCCTTTTCTTGAGCAGGTTTATAACTGCTGAAAACTTAAAGTGCTAATGAGGTAAGTGTCTGATTTATTTTTAAGCTGTTCACTTTCAAAATATGGTTTTCTTTGGCTATATTAGCTTCCGTACCTGGGCTGGTAGATCTGTCCTGTTTACTTCAGATCTAACACTGAAGGTACATGAGGTGAAAGACCAGTGCCACCAGTATTTAACTTTTAAGCAGTAGTTCAGAGATTAATATATTCCTGTGCGATAGAAAATGTAAGAGTTATGCCAGGTTAGGAAAACCAGCTTTGAACTGGAATTAGGAGAGACGATGCCTTGATCTCATTTTCCAGGTTAGTATCTTAAAATATAATCTATCAGTAGATTATCTTAGAAAACTGTTTTACTAATTTGTATTTTAAAAATGGTTGTGCTTAAACGTGGCATTTCTTTAACTCCCCAGGTTAAAATTTATTTCAAAAGACTAAAGAGATTTGTGTGTATATGTGTATGTATATAAATACATGCATTTCTTTATGTATCTGATTAAGTGGAACTGCAGACTGTTCAGTTACCAACTGGTGATCTGGGGGGCATCGTTCAGAGGTAAAGCTGATTTCCAGGAAGCTTGTCTTGTTGCAGAAATGGGGAAACCTTTAGGGGCAGCTGGCCAGGACAAACTCTGGCAGTACAAGCCCATGAAGGCAGGCAGACCAGCTAGCCTTCGCAGTTTTGCATTAAAAATGTCAAGAGAATTGACGTGTCCTTTTGAACTTTTTTTGATTCTACTGTGTCAGCATCTTTTGCAGAAAAAGCATTATTCTAGTGCACTTTTTTTATTAGATCTAATTATAATTCTGATTTCCATTAGAAAGAGATTGTGTGTTCTTGTGGCTGTACTTCTAGAAAAAGGGAATTACAATGAGTCTTTCCTTTTTTATGGACAAGTATGTAAATAGAATGGTCGAATCCAATACTGTATAATTACATTGATCACTAAGCCTGATGTGGTTTTGTTCCTGTAAGTCTCTCATGAAATATTTCACAGAAGGAATAAAAAAGTGTTTTTTAAAAGAAGCAGCATAAATACTAGCAACAATAGTTTATATGCATTTACTTATTAAAGCATTGGAACATGTAGACGCCCTATATGTCAGGTCAAACGGGCCTCACAGGCTGCAAGGGGGAAATCAAATTACCTTCTTCGTATTAAAAATACTTTACACTATAAACTGCAGTTGCTATAATTAGTAGAGCAAATTATGAAGAAGGGCATTTTGTGAAAAAAATTAGCTCTATACTTCAGCTTAGGAGCTGTGTAAAATTTACCTTGTCCTAAAGATATTATTCTGTTTTTTTAGTTCTGTCATCCTCTTTTTGGACACTTTATCTCTGGAAACACTCATGAGAAGAAAAAGAGTGTTTATTTGCCACTAACATTCTGTCAAATAGCTATTTATCCAAATGTTCTTAAAGCTACTTTGTATGAGAAGGCACAGTTTGCTAGTGAATTCCTCAAAGCAGGAACTCTCCCATAATGCCTCAATTTCCATACAATGCCTTTGCACCCATTGGACTGATAGTCAACAATGTTTACAAATTATTTTAGATTTTCTTCTTTTCTTTGTAGCCCTTTAAAAAAGTGTGAATTTTCATCCTGTTGATTGTTTTGCTCCATAATAGGCTTATCGGGATTTCTGTTTCAGGAAGATACCTGCTTGGCTTAGATAATCTTTTGCATTTAATTATATTTTAGCTTGCTTTATTGTATATCTCTCTCCTTTCCACCCTCACTTTCATTGGGGAGTACTCATGTTTGATGTGTGCATAAAAACAGGTAATGAGGAAAACTGAAGAAGTTTCAAATTTTAAGAAATATTTTTTTCCAACTCAAGCTGCTTTTCCTTTAATGTATTGCAGTTAACCAAATTCAAATATTAGTGTAGCATAAATAGTATTATAGAAATATATTAATAAAAATATAGAACCTAATAAATAAATAGCTGGTTTTATTTTATTACCCAAGATTCAGAAAACCTTGTGGACACAAAGTTTTCCTGTTCCTCTGATATGTATGTATGTCCTTGAATTTCACAGATACTGAAAACCTAGTTTATCACACTTCAGTAAGTTCCTTATGTCCTTGTTTTCAACAGTGATAACTTAATTTTCTCAGTGAAGTGCTGGAAAATGCAACATTTCACAAAACAAATTATAACAGGAACAAAAAGCAATAGAGAGGATATTTTTTTTCTTCTTTACAAAAATGTTTTCATTATTACTGGTGCTTAAAAAAATACACTGAAATTTGAAGAGGGTTTTTTTTTGTTTGGGTTTTTTATCTTCAGGGAAGGAAGAAAGGGAGAATCAAGTTTTGGTACTTCAGTAAGTGTCTTGTAGAGCTCAACAGAACTGGTTAAAAACAGCAAGATGGTGCCAGAGGAAGGGAAGAGCTGTTCCCTAATAATATGGTTTTGTTATTCTTTGATAAATGTTTGGTAAAAATTTTGAAATAAGCTCTTCAGAGAACTTGATCTGCACTGCTCTTACAGTCTCTTGTCATTCCTGTGGAGGCTGCTTAATAAAGCAGCTAAATGTGACTGGTTTATCAGAGAGAGAAGATACGTCTGGATAATATGGCTAGATACAGGTGTGATTTTGAAAGCTGGTATGGGATGTGCATTTCCCGTTTTCTGCCCAGAACTTTTATGAGTAAATTAGTTTTGTGTATGCAGGAGAGACAGAGACCTGGCTTGTTATTTAGAAGAGAAAGAAAAAAAGTAGTGGCTACCCTTAAAATATGTGGCTGCTCTCCATGGGCTGCAGCTCCTGCAGGAGCCTTCTCGTACATGGGCTCTCCACAGGTTGCAGCTGCCTTCGGGACACACCCTGCTCCAGCTTGGGATCCTCCCCATTGCTGCAGGTGGATTTCTGCTCCACCAGGGACTCTGCTGTGGTGCCTCTTCTCCTTCTGCACTGACCTTGGTGTCTGCAGGGCTGTTCTGCTCACATTTTACTTGCTCTTCTCTCTCATAGCAGCTGCACTTTTTTTTACCCTTTCTTATATAGATTATAGCAGTGGCTTTGGGCACTGTGGGTCTGTTTTGGAGCCAGCTGGCTCTGGCTCTGTCCAGCACACAGATAGCTCCTGGTTTGTTATTGAAAAGGTCACCCTACAGTCACACCTCCCTGCTACCAAAGCCTTGCCAAGTAAATCTGATATTTATAAGCATGATAAAGAAAAAAGAAAAATCTTGAAAAGGTTCATTTTTATGTTTATGAGATGTATCAAATAGACATTATTTTACTTGTGTCATGATCCGTACTTACAAATCAGTTAACCTGACAGGGACTAGCTTTTCCCTGTGTGTGGTGTTACATGAGTGATTTGGCCAGCTTGCTGCTACACGACACTCGTTTACACAGCTGACTGGGTATCCTGGGGAAAAATTGTCCAGTTCATGCAATTTAAAGCAGATCAGGATGGAATTATTAATAACACAACATTAAAAACAAGACTTGCCAAAACATGCCTTCATCGAGATAGAGTATCAGAGTACCGCACAAATGTGTCCTTACAGTGAATGGAAGACTTAATGTATGCATAAGATAGAGAGCTGTCTGAGGAGAGGGGAACTGCTTCAGACTGACTTACAAATCCCTAAATATTCATTCATTAAGAACAACTTTCTCAGAAAACAACATTTTCGTTAATAAAATTAATTTATTAAGAACACATAGAAGTAAAATAAAAAAAATCAGTTGAAAGTTTTGTACTGATTTTAACCTGGAAAACTTTAACCACAAACCAAAAGAAGTTTTCTGTATGTCCAAGAGTTAGAAATAGAGGTGTATGGTTTTTAATACATGCTTTAGAATACTGCTATCTTTTTGGTTTTCAATAATGTAAAGATTTCCTACTTGCTTTCTATTTGTTTGTGAGCAAAATTGTGTACAAGGGAAGACTTTCTCTTCGTTTCATGACAAGGCAGTAGTGCAGAAGCCCAAAACAGGGTGGAGCTCGACAGCTACACTCTAAAACCACAAAGCCGTGCACAAGCTGGTGATTGAGTGGAGGAGCATAGTGCTCCTTGAACAAGGGAAGATTTAAGAATGTCAGCTTTCTAAGGTCTCAGGGGATCCTTACATAAGCAGGATATTTGCACAGCTCCCTCATTCTCTCTGACGCTTCTTTGCCTCTAGTCACTCTCCAAACGTGTGAGCATGCCTGCGTTGCAGTCGTGGCCCAGTCAGAGCCCCACCGAAGCATGCTGCCCTTGGGCATATTTTGTTCAATATGGTATTACAAGGTCAGGTTGGTGTGTTTAAAGAAAAGCAGCAAACCTGTTATATATGTTCACAAAACTCAGGGCTACACAGCGAATGCTGACACTGATCTCTCTTGTGTTTACCTCATCAGCTGCTTTAGATACTCATGCTCACAGACTCTCCACTGGGCCCCTAGTCTTGTGTCACAAAGAGGTCAACACCTACAAGTAGTAGCTGATGGTGTCTTTTCCATTTCCTCACAGGTTATTCCTGTTTTCCTGCATTATATAGGGTCTCCCCATCCCTTATGCCTGTTGCCAAAGGAGTTTATATAGCTCTGCTGCAAACTATCAATAACAAGTTTCAACTCTAAAAAGTAGTACTTTACCCACCACAGACAAGCAACCCCAACCCCAATAACTTTACAGAATGTCTGTAATAGAAAAAGGGGGGGGAGGTGTTTTTATTAACATAGTTGCATGTTTCCAAAATTTTTCACATTCGAAGGTGGTGTCTGTAGCAAATGGATGAAAATGTTTTTAACTGTTGAACTATAGTTCAGAAAGTTGTGAGCATCAGAAGGTGATATTAACTGGTTTATGCATGCAAATTATTTATAGTTGTTTGTTTCAAATAAAATAACCTTTTTCTTCTATGACCTGAGAAACCCTTGTGCTATTTGTTTCAGTTATTCTCAGTAGTTTCTCCTTGGGAGAAGGGGAAAAATCTAACTATTTGAGTTCACAATTGTACTCTGATTATGAGTCTGCTTAATTTTGGCCATTAAAACCAATATTTGTTCACAACTGCAAATACAACTAAACACATCTTTTTAATCTGCTAGCTCTCTTTGTGGCTGTAAATACCATTACTTACAGCACTAAAGTATTTAAAATGCTTCAGTAATTTGTTATTGCTTAGTAAATGCTTGATATAGGTCCTGAAGGTCCTAAAGTAATTAGCATACAGGGTTTGGTTTTGGACCATTTTTTTGGGGTTAAACTTGTTTTAAATAACAATATAACAAAAGGTTCAATAAATGTCCCTACTAACATGAGTGCATGGCAAAAACATGGCCATGAATCACAGAATGGTTTGGGTTGGAAGGGACCTTAAAGCTCATCCAGTTCCAACCACCTGCCATGGGCAGGAGCACCTTCCACTAGACCAGGTTGCTGCAAGTCACATCCAACCTGGCCTTGAACACTGCGAGTGATGGGGCAGCCACAGCTTCCCTGGGCAACTTGTGCCAGTGTCTCATCACCCTCACAGTGAAGATTCTTTTCCAAATATCTAATGAAAACACAACTAGGTTTATTTTTGTCATCAGCTTCAATCTTTAGTGACTTCAGTATGTTATACCCCAGTGTAAAGTGTACAAGGGCCAAAACTAGTACATTGTCCAGTGGAAATTACTTGCATGTATCAGTCTTTCTGGGCTGACTGTGCTTCAGTGACTTAATTCATAGCTGGTAGATACCAGAGCTAACAAAGATACATAGAAACATACTCTATTTTGTGCTTGTTATGTTTAATACAACAGAATATGTAACCTAGAAGTCATTAGTACATTATTGTCTATGTCTTTAGGAAAGCCATGTAAAAGATTAAGCAGAGAAAAGATGTAATTTAGGATGGAATAGTAGACTGTGCAATGAACGTCTTTCCACAGAATTAGCATGACCATACATACCCTGAGTCACATTGTTATAAAACATGTGAAAGAGGAATGCGAAGCACAATTTCATTTAGTCTAATGGTATCTACACCATGACCCCTCATTTCCTGAAGGGCTGCCATTTGCAAAAGACTAACAGTTTCCTACTTTGCCTGAACCCTTTTACTTTCAGCCGGTGGTTTCTCTAGGATCCTGAGGCTCCACACATTATGTGGCTACTTCCACGCTTGACTGCACTGGAGTCATATCTTTACAAACTCTTGATAGGGCTCATAATATTCTTCCTGAATGGTTCTTCATTTATTTGTAAAGTTGCCACAATTACATATTTTCATCAGGAAGTAAATGTGGATTTAGAATTAAGATAAAGCTTTCTTTGTTTAAAAAAACCATCCCCCTGAAGTGTATCCATCTGACTCCTTGTATCTGATAATCACTATAAATAGGTGGGAATTAATGTTGTTCGATGAATACTTTCACTCTTTGAATGCAATGCTGTTTCTGAACGAATATTTTATTAGAATCATTTCTGCTTGGTTGGTAGCAAAACAAGCTCTCAAGTTTAAATAACATTTTGAATCAAAAAAATGTAGCTGAACATGACTCTCCATTTGAAATATTAGTAATAACTTTAATATATGAATTCTCTGACTGCACTTGAAAAGCTACACCAATATGTTTCTCTCTTTTTCCTTGATTAGTAGAGCTTATCTTTTTGCATGAGAAGTGTTTGGAAAAGTGGTTTAATTGTCAAGTAAGTGCATGATATAATTCTTTTGGTATTTTCCAGGCTGAACAGGGACTTGAATCAGTAGTACCCTTGAAAAGGAGAGAGTTAACAGTAGCCTAACACTGACATTCTCATGAACTGTTTTCTGTCAAGATTTGGGGTTTTTGTGTGTTGCTTTTTTTATTTACGAAGATTGGTTAGTTTCAGATACAGAAGGTGCCCAGTGGTGGCTTTTGAAGAGTTAAAGTGCTCACAAAGAGTCAAATTATCTGAGGAGTTTCATTATTCCTATTCACATTGTTTTCTCAGCTAATAGCAGCTTTAATAAGCTGCTTTTCATCAAAATGAGGATTGTGACTAACAAAGCGCAGGCTCTGCGGAGCTGCAGGTCTGTCGCTTCCTGGCTTTCCCCCTGCCACGCTGCATAAAACATCAGCTGTTCTCCTCAGCCATCTGTAAAAGGTTTAGAAAGGAGCAACCTTTACAAGAGTCAGATGTTTCCCGAGATGGGGAGAAGTGTACTGTGCGATTAGCAATTATCAGGTGTCAGGCAATCTTGGAATGACAAGCGCCAATTGCATGACATGGTCTGTGAGCAATTATATCAGTGCTGGTTTCAGTATTGCTGCCCAACCTGATGAGCACCATGAATATCAGCAAGGGCTTTTTGTGCTTGTGTGGTGGTGGTGTCTGGGTGAGTGGCTTATTTATACTAGGTGGAAGTTTTATCAATGTCTCTTAAGACTTTTCATTAGTGGCCCATAACATCCAGGATAACCTCAGGTTTTCCAGTTGTTTAATTGGACTTTAATTGTGCATGTTAACATTACGTTCATAGAAGTAATAAATTTTCCTTCTTAATTCCAATAAAGTTGTGAAAAAGCAGAGTTCCATATGTAAATCTCAGTTAGTACACTTTTATTGCATATAAGCAGAGCCAATTACTGAAGTCTTTAATGAAGCATTTATTATTAATAATGCTGGCACATTTAATAAGGAAACCTGAGCTTTGAATTGGTTATACAGCCTAGACTTGTGGATGTGTATGTGGGTACACAGGAATTCTTCTGACTGAATTTAAAGGTAGTTAAGTTTTTGTTTAGTTATGCTGTATTTGTTTGGGGAAACTGTGTGGTAGTCAGGTCTTGTTTGTTTGCTTTAAAATAAAACCAAACAATTTGTCAAAGACAAGTCTGAGGTTTAGCAGCTCTGTATTGCTTTTTACTACAGCTGTGTTATTCCATAATTCCAGTGTACCTGCTGAGCCTCCAAACCTGACAGGCAGCAGAGGCTTCTGTCACAGCTGTGTGCTGAGAAAGGCAGGGAACCAAATTCCATGAAACTTTCCTGGATAAGGACCTTGGGGATAAAACATTGAGACACAAAGTAGTTGTTCACCTGCAGCAGGTAGCTGGCAATTACATCAGATAATCAGAGCTAGGGCTGCTCTTGCAGTTTCTCAGCTTGAATTGGCAAGATAACTTGTAATTTTCTTTCTGGTGGGTCTGAAGGGTGTCACCCTGGGATAGCTAGATATAAACTAATTACAATCTAAATACATAATGGTACCAATCTTAGTATTGTATTCTGCTATTTAGGAAATATGTTTTGCATAGTGTCTCTAAAAATCAAGAAAAAACAGTTTGGAGTACAATAGCACCTGAATTTATCTCTAAACATGGTACTTTTTGTCAGGTCACATATTTCCTTCTCATTCTTTAGATTCTTTCTGTTCTTTTAGTTCTTTCTTACTTTAGACAGCTCTCGTGCTGCTGATTCATCTGTGTTATTTCTGACTGACCTCACAAAGTGCTTTTTCTTTAGCTCACCAATTTTTGTCAGTTCCAGTAAGAATATCTGAATAGTTTATATATGAATTAACTCTATCTCTTTGTGTCTAGGGACATTCATTACAGTTTTCAGTGCCCATGAACAGTCATAAAAGCATTTAACATTAATGCAAATTTAAATTTAGTTGACTAGGTAATAAATCACTCTATTTCGTCCCTCCTCCCCCCTTTATCTTCTAGATCTCTATTGCATTTGCTGTAGAGCAGACATACATCTTATTTCCTGTTACCACTCCTGCCTGATGCAGTTTTAGCAAACCTCTTTACATTTCTTTTCACATTAATAACCTCTTCTCTGGCAATCAAAATACTTGATCTGAGACAGGTCTTTATTATCATTGTCATTGATATATGGAAGGTCCCTTGTAAGATTTTTCTGGTTGTATTCTTTTATATCTTCAGAACAAATGTATTCACCTCTGTATGTACTCTTAACAGTTTCCATTTGGGAACACTCCCTCAAAAACAAACCTGCCAGATTTTGAGAGACACACATCTGCCCGGGAACAATTTTGTTCATCCTACTGAAACAAGATGATGAAGCTGCATTTCAGCTCCCCTTTTTACCTCTTCCATTGCCACTGAAGGTGAGAAGTGTTTTTCTTGGATCAAGAATGAACCTTCCTGAAGGCTGCCTATTAGGAAATTTCAGCCCAATTCTGCACTGATGATGGGTCAGGTCCCATACGCATGTCAGACACTGTAACTGGGAAAATATTATGCAAACAGCTATGCTGGGCGATTGCTGCCCCCAGCTCCAAGTGATGCACATCTCGGGTTTTCAGGGAGAATTCCAGAAGGGTGTGTAAGCTGGTCTGGAGTAACTGGTCATGGGAAGGAACAGCCCAGCTGTGTTCAGTGTCTTGCTTTTCAGTTTACGCACACGATGAGCTCTTTGGAGCTGGAACTCTTCTAAATATTTCTACACTTTAGCCAGATTTCTTTTTGATGGGCAGCATTTCAGTAAATGTGTTAATCAAGTGGTGTTGAGCCCCTAGTAAACCATGCCTGGATAGTCCTTCTTCACGGAAGAAATACTGTTTATCTCATCCTCTTCTAGGCCAGAGGTAACGGCAGCAGATAATGGAGATCCCTGACAAGCTCCTTAGAGCTTAAACTTCTACTGCTGGTCACTTGAGTCAAACAAATAACATTTCTAGCAGCTTCCACACAGAAGTGTTTCATTATGTTGTCAGGCATGGAAATTGTATTGCTGCTACGTACAAATGTTTTTGGAGGAAGTGACAGCTTTTTGATTTATGTGTCTAAGATGCTAGCTGAAGCTGGTGATGATATGTGACATCAAAGAGGAAGAAAGATTTTTCACTGTGAGAGCTTAAGAAGGAAAAGTACTCTTTGTTGCTTCTCACAATCCAAATTAAGCTTTCTGTTAGGCAATATGAAGGACATTTTAAGACCGCTTAGGAAGCAAGCTCTGTTTCAGAACCATCCAAATATGACTCTCCCTATTTAAGAGAAATGTTCCAGCTGTACTTAAAGGTTAGTCTAGCTTCTTTGAACATGTACGTGCTTGTGTTGAAAAGACTGAGAAGTAGCAAATGGTTCTGGGATCTAAATTCTTCCAAAAAAAGTACCTACTTTGAAGGAAGGGAAAGAAACAAACCTTTAATTTATACTAGCTATTGTCATCTGTTCTATGGTATTTGCAAGGCTGACTAGAAGGGCAAAGAGGAATAATAATAAAAGATAAAGAGAAAATTATTTATGTAAAAGGTTGAGGGTTTTTAAAGTATGAATTAGGATATGCACTACCTATTTTAAATTATTAATCTGTTTCATCAACAGTATTCTGATGGTCTAGATTCTCTTCTTGCTGTGCCACTTGTTTTGTTAGCTAAACCACTTCATAAATGTTCTTCCTGATAAATTTGTCTCTGCGATGATTAAAATATACCAGAAAGTTTTCAGTCTTTTATGAACTTTGTTTAGTTTAAAATGTGTGCCTTCTATAACGGAAAGGAAATTAGGATTTTTTTTTCCTAGTACCAAGGAAAGGCAGATTTCAAACCAAAATGTATTTGCTTTGGGTCTTTTCTCTGGCTCAGTTATAGGTATTCAAATATGAAGTATCAAACACTGAAACATATTTCTGAAGTTTCTTTGTGAAAGCTTTTTCATCACAGAAGATATTATTTCCTTAAAATTGATTATGATATGACAAGTAATCTTTTCTGTCAGGATTTACTAGTGAAATAAAATCTGACTGGGCTGGCAAAAAAACCTCAAAAAACCCAACCAACCCCTTGCCCCCACCCAAAAACCAACCAACCAACCAGAACAAAACAAAAACCCCACAAAAAATAAATAAAGAAACAAACAAAAAAAAACCAAACCCACAAACAACAACAAAAAAAACCAACAAAATACAAATCCCCCCAAAAATCTATTCAATAAGTAGTGTTGTGGCTGTATTTTATTTTAAAACTGACAATTTCTTTATACTTAAAAGACTTTGAAACCTCAAGAGCCTGATTGGCTTCTGAAGTGAAACTTTCTTCCTTCCTTAAAGTAAGATGCATGCAAGTAAACAGCAGATGTTAAAGTTTTCAGATATTTAAGACATCAAAGTTTTCTTCCAGTAACATATATAGGAGATTTAAATAGGTTTCTCATTTTAAAATCAGCAGGAGATATCTGAGAAACATATTGCCAAGAAAGAAATGAGACATTTGCTTAGTACAAGCCAGTCAATATATTATTGTATGCCAGCAATCTGAGAAGAGCAAGATTGATACCTGAGAGGGTTTCAGCAGCAGTAGCTAGTCAATACCTAAATCCAAACAGTTTTATTTGTTTCTTCAGAATATAGATAATTTCTTTAAATGAATTTTATTACTTATAAAAATATATATATACATATCCTGACCAAAGTATTCAAATTCAAATGCTGTGAGTAGATCTGTCTTTCTAAGACAATCTTAGCCTCCAATTCTCTAATTTGTCTCTTATGCCTGGACTGACAATTTAAAAATAAATAAGTTCAATAAAGACATCCAGTCTTGTTTGAAACAATTCAAGTGGGAGAATATCTACCCTGCGCCGTGGCATTTCCTTCTCCTCCCCTTCCCCCCAATAAGTTTAATTACCTGTGCTGTTTAAAGTTTGCTGTGAATCAGAGCACAGCTTATCAGAAGAATGCAGATCTCAGCTGCTTGTATTTTCTTTTGTTGTCCCTTAATGTATTTTTTTCCTAAGCTGTATTTAAAGAGTGGGCCACAAGGGCAGAAAAAACACACATTTATTTCAGTCTTAGAACCTACCATTTGATCTTTTATTTTCCTTTAGTGGTGTATAGAGCTAGTTAAAACTCTTGCTGGCTAGAAGTATGTCTCATTGATCTTTTGGAACAGCGCTAGTTTGGACCTTCAGTTCTCAGCCAGAGTTTGGCACCATGCTGGTCACTTCTGTGCTGTGAAATGGATTTGTCACAGCAGTATTTATAAGGAATCTTTTCTTGAAAATAAAGAGACATCTTCACCCCAC
>JANHGB010057070.1:0-17353 GCA_026283785.1 Coracopsis vasa
CAGCGCGCCCCGTGAGGAAACTGCCCCGCGCCCCGCCCCGACAGGGCCGGGCTGCTCAGCGAGGGGGCCGGCCGTGCGCTGCCTGCCCATGCCTATGCCTATGCCCTGCCCCTACCCCGGCCTCTGCCGTGCCCTTACTCCTGCCCATGCCCATGTGCCTCCCTTCTGCCCATGTCCCTACTCCTGCCTCTGCCCGTACTCCTGCCCCCACCCTGCCCTCTGCCGTGCCCTTACTCCTGCCCTGGCCCGAAGTCCTGCCCCGTGCTCTCGCCGCTGCCTGCGCGTCCCGTCCGCGTCGCAGGGACTGTTCTGCCACCGCGCTGCCACCCCCAGCTGGCTCCTGTTCGCCACTTAAAACCTTATCGGTTTTCCTTAACGTTTCTTTCTGTGTTGGTTTGGTTGTGTGTGTGGTTTATTTGTCTGGGTTTCGTTGTTTGGGTTTTTTTTTTTTTACTAGAATATTTTTTATTATTATTATAATTGTTGTTATAATAATAATATTATTATTATTCACTAAAAACTTCTGATTTATACTTTTTTTTGTCCAGTTTTTTCAACCCCCCTGCCCCTTCCCCATGTTTCAGCAGGGCATTTAGGTCCACAAGAAAAAAAAAATAGATCTGCGGTCACTGGAATGTATTTCACTTTTCTGGAAAGCTTTTTACCCTTTAAAATACAGTGCGGGTTAGAACATGCGGTGGGTTGAAAAGGGCCGTTTCAAGGCTCAGCTGGTGTGTCCCTGTGTGTGTGCTGAATAAACCTAATAGCCTGGGTTGAAATAGTAATGCTGTAAAATAGAAAGTTATTAATGTTATTAATACAAGTAAAAGCCCATTTAATCTTCGGCACTGTACTGCAAGCTCTCCCACTTGACTGAGGTGAGTTCGGACAGAACGTCCTCTTTGTGGGGCCGTGCTGGAGATAACTCTTCAGACTCCTGCAAGATTTGGAGCAGGAAAAAACAGGAGCAGTGACCCTGTGGTCCTTAGCGTAAATTCCCAGGGCTTCTTCCCAGTGAAGGACCTCATCCAGTCTTCCTTCAATATAGGACGTCTCAGATTTGCTCTTGAAGTCCTGGCTTTTTGACTCCTTGTAATTACTTAAGCATCTTTTGCTGTTGCATGCTTTTTAGGATACATACTTTCATACCGTTGTTGCAGAGAAAACTCTTGGCAAACATGGGTTTGACCCACAAAAGGGTCTTTTGAAGAAAAAAATAATTTTTTTTTGTTTTGAGGGTTCAAATGATAAGTGTTGAGCCATGTGGACATCTGATTTTTGTATTATGAATAATGGCAATTACTCAGATAGAATACAACGGGCAAACTGAATTGTATATTTGGAGAGTAAAGAACTCCAGAGTTACATATATGAAAATGCTCAAGGAAGCTAAGAGAAATCAACTACAGGCACTAATTCAGTGTACCAAACGAGTCCATTATGAGGATGCAGATCACAAAGGACCTGTATCACAAAAAACCTGAGCCTTTGCTGAAGAGGTATGGTCATTTCGCACCCATACACGAGTGTATGCATTGAAGTTAAATATCACATCTTCCAGTGTTACAGGGGAGTGTAACAAAGCCCTGTCCCAGTAGGATGAATGCGACATTTTAACTCGGCTGCGGGAAACAGCCTGGGAAGATTGCTCCCTCACTTCCCGCATTCAGGCCCAGCACAGCTCTCCTGGACATCTCGGCAATGAACCAAGCCTGGAGATTTGTTTCTCAGAGTTCTAGTGTGGGTTTCTGTGCACATGGATCTCTGTGTATATATGCCTAGTGATCATGTCTGTACACAGTAGAATACCAGGATCGAGTAGGACTTCATCTGCTAGTGATCAGCCCATGGCAAAGTAACTGCACATTGTTTTATGACCACAGGGTCTGTTTCCAAAACTCAGAGTTCCTGAGGAAGCTCTCCTTGCCTTAGAGGCTCCAAAGCAAGCAGTTAATGGGGTAATCTGTATGTGCAGGATACATGCACAGCTGAAATATTCTGTGCACTTTGGCAGCACATGTGCAGCTATTGATCAGGACTTTTTTTTCTGTTCAGTCATCCAGATTCACTAACGCAAGGATAAAGTATTTATTACTTTAATAGTACCGTTACCAAATACTTTGCTTCCTGAAACACTGATTTTAGTCTAATATTTGAGACATAATTAGCCAGTTTTCGATACTTAGCATTCACAAGGCATGAAAAGCGGACTTAAAATCCATGTATTGAGCTCCTTACCTTCTGCCAGACTGTTCATCTACTGCAATATCTGTGCAGCCGCAGTGCCACCTTTTGGCTAAAACGTCTGCTAAATGACAGCATTTCTTTCTCACAGCTGCTGGGATTTAACTGTTTGCAGACATATAATTTTGAGAGAACCATCATCCAACCACACCTCTGTAGTGGTAAGAAGTATAAAAAAGAGATGCGAAGCCTGACCAAGAATCGTGTACAGTGCCTGGAGTTCAGCTGTTGACAGGAACAGTAAGTGCATTAACCTGAAAATTGGAGCAGGGCTTTTAGCCAGCATGGAAACAATAAAGCATAGGGCTCTGACTAAAATAGGTAATACAGAAAGAGAAACTGGATTAATGGGAAAAGTGTCTGTTGAATTAAGTGTGCATAATAGAGAACAATGTCTAGAGGAGTACTAGGCGTTTATTTAGCTGACACCAGTTTTGCAAGTGACATAAAAAGCAGTTTGAATATAAAGCAGGAGGGCTGCTTCTTCCCTAAGGGCATGCAACTCAGTGAAACCACACTGTGGCCCACACAGTTTTTGTCTTTCTCTCTGCAAACCAGAGGAAATTGCCAGGCTGAGTGAGTCCTACAGAATACAGTAAATGTGTTAACAGTGGACACAACAATCTTACCACCAACCAGCCTTTCTTTGCCTTCTTTTCAACTACCAGGATCTCATACCCTCCATTACCAGGTGTGTAACACCACCTCAGGTGAAAACGTTTTAGCAGTGGAGAGGTTGAAGAAGCCTTAATGAAGAGAGGGAAGAAGAGCTTACTTAGATTCACAAAAGAACAAACTTCAGTTGTGAAGAGATTTGCTCCACCTCACCTGGTCATCTTTCCTGTAGGAATAACCTGGGGCAATTTTGGAAAAACATTGCCACTGCTTCATCCAACATGCAAAATCAACTGCAGTTAATAGAGTTCAGAGGCCAAGAGAGTTACTGGGGGGAAAAAAGTCCAGAATATATTGTGTCACAGGTTCTATTAGGTAGAACAAAATCAACTGGAGCTGCTCATTGAAATTGTGTTAAGCTGACTGACTGTCTAAAATAGTGCTGTTCAGAAACATCTTCTAATTGCCTCAGGTATCTGATTTGTTTGGCTGTTTGAACCATCAACTCATGCCATTGTTCTAGCATCCACAGGCTTGGATTAACATAAACAAGGGCTTGTGTATGGATAAAGATATATATATATGTGTATATATATATATGCGCATATACAGGCTGACACAGTCCACACAGTTATGGTGCGCTCCATTAACAACTGCTAAACTAGCTGAAGAAATAAAACTGCCCTATACAAAGAAGTGGCAAGGCATTAACTCCCATTGAGAGGCAGGAGAAGTTACTGAAGCCTTTTCAGGGGAATCACTGCTGTACAGGGCTGGTTTATATTTGCTATTCTTACAACACAAGAGTCCTGCTTTGGGGACCTAGGGGGAAGGAAATGGCTTTAACATTTACAGTGATGATTAACTAGTGTATTATGTCTCTTGATCCATGCTCCATAAGACTACATGAAAACATCCTGCACCTCTTACCTATTCTGGAAGTCCTCCTCCTGCTCAGCCCTGTCAGCAGCTGGGGGAACAGCCTGCAGTGGCCCACCAGGAGTCAAGCAATTCCATTTTTCAGCTTAGTTCACATTCAGCTCTGACTGAAGCCGTTATTGTTCACTTCCAGCATGAAGTCAGCTAAGCTTCAAAATAACATTCAAGTTCAGTTCTGGTTCAAGAAAAGTTAAAAAAAGCAGTTCAAACTGATTTTTGGTTCAGAGTCAGTTTAAGTCCCCAGAACAGCAGTAGTTAGTAACTATTTTATCCTCTTAAATTATGAGCTTGTCTTGCCTTACAATAAGGAAATTCATTCCACTTGAATGTATGCTGAGTAGGCATCCTTAGAAATGTTCAGCTGCCCCAGAAGAGCAGAAAGTTTCTTAGAAGCCTCCAAAATTTCCCCCATGCTTGATTTATCTTCCATTCATTAATCCATAATTTCACCACTCATTTCAGCTGAGTTAGAACTGGGCACAGGGTTTGCAGAAAGCTTTGTAAAATCAGATGCATTTCTAAAGGTCTGTTTTTTTTTTCTCCTCCTAGCCTTTGTTAATCTTCACCATTCGTGTCACAGGGTCTATTTAGAGTTTTTGTCTTGCACAGTAAATTTGTATTTGTAGAAACTCTTTGTTGTTTGCTGATCTTGTTCTGCTGGATTTTAAGATCTGATCAATTAGGAAGCATCAAAACATTATTATCTTTACCAGACAATGATGTAAAACACAATAGGAGAGATCTGTCTCATACTTCAGCAGATCTAGTTTAGACACATTTTGTGGGACATTGAACCTGGCAGAATCCAAAAGGTATCTCAAGGCATCATTGACTTTTGCTGCAATTAGAAAGGAAATTTGTTCTTGACTACCGAACACTTCCACCTACATCAGAAATGAGTTGTCAGGAGTAGCACTCATAATGAGTGTTTAGAAAAATGCAATTGTCTAGTGGTCAGCGCAGAGGGCTAACAAAACAGAGCTGCTGACTGAACTGATGGAAACACATCCCCAAGCTCCTCCTGCATGCATCCTGCGGCTGAATCAATAATACAGGAAAGCTCTTTGAGATCCATTAAGAAGAGAGGCTAGACAAGGTGAAAGGAAAGTGGGATATTCCCATGGAGCTGTGACGTTACATACCTGTGAATTTACTTGTATCAGCATCAAATTTTAGCAGTTACACATGAATTATGTTTGCTCCTTTCAAATCAACTATGTTTCAGCAGATGAGCCACTGTTTTGTTTCCTTGCAAGTTTCTTTTCTTGGTGGAATAAGAAATACAGGATAGCTTCCACAGTGAAGGGTTAGTAGTATTCATAATGTATATAATTTTATAATATATATAAATAACATATAAAACATGTTTTCATATTCTATATATCACATATATAGTATGTAATGTAGAATATGTAATACATAAATACATTTATAATATATTAAACTTAATAATTAGTATTGATTATTTCTAATTAGACCATTAGTATTTTAAGATTTCTGGGGGAAATTATGCCAGGGAATTTCAAGCACCACTCTTCAGCACTGAAAAAAAGTAGGAAAAATTATTCTAATTCAATGCTCATGGTTACCTGCATGCATGTAATCACATTTTACATTGAAAGAATTTTGAAATCTGAAAGGATTGTTCAATAAACATCAAACTATGAATTTTCCCATGAGTGTTGAGTCCAAACATGAGCAGACTCTCAAATAACAAACAGGCCTGTCACATAATTAAAACTGTCTAGCATAAGAGCATAGCTTGTCAAGATTAATTTTCAGTCTGCAAAAACATAAGTAATAGATTTCCTATTCATCACTGACAAAATATTAACCATTTAGGGTATTTGTAAAATACATTTACATTTCAAGTGTAGTTTTAAGAAAATTTTAAAACATGTCTGGAACAATGACATAACATACAATTATTCTTCATTATGTTCTGTAAGTGAGATTATTATCTTGACTCTGGGTGATTATAAAGTGATCATAAAGCATGCGATGAAATGAAGTGGTTCCAAGACAGTCCTACGTAGATCATTGTAAACACAGCTATGCAACAGATCTGAGCTAGCTGGAACAGAAACATAAAACATTGCTCTGGAGTCCTTTGGTAATGGCTGTCAACCGCTCTGCTGCAGTGGTGATATGAGTTACATTCAGTTTAGTAGCCAGCAGAGATCTGGGCCTTGCATCACAGAAGCACCGTCGCAATTTACTCTTCTGCTGGCAGCATCAGCTCAGAGCAACGAGAAATGAGGCTGAGCAGATCCCAAAGCACACTGGACCAAACCCAGAATTCTCTGTGGAACAGTATAACAGTAAAATAATAGATTTATTAACCAAGTGAAAGAGCAGACATCGCTGCACACACCTGTGTTTCAGCCAGAACTCCTTCCTCCAGCTGAACCTATGCAATCAAGGAAGCCACTAACTTCTCCAGGTCCTTGGTTCACATCCAGTTTAGGCTGACTGACACTGAAATCCGCCATCCCTGAAAGCTGGACAGTGGGCAGGCATGTCCCAGAAACACTCTTCCTTTCTCACTTGGGACTTAGAGGTAGGGATCCCTCCCTTCTAGTGAAACAATTAAATGCCTCTGACTTGATGGTCTGTTTTCAATTTCACCACATCTCTTCCACCTCATCCCTCCTTACCTTTCTGCAGAGCATACTATTGCAACACCCATTGTCCAAAAGTACTTAAGCACATTCTCCCCCTTTTCTTCCCTTTAAATGTATGCTGAAAAAGTTCTTACAAATAACCACACCTTAGGCAGCCTCAAGCTGCTCTGCAATGTAAGGAAGCAGATGGGAGTTTTGGATTGGAAAGGAATATGGTTCCAGCAGGGCTTTACTAGGAAAGCTGCTGCCCTTCTGTAGTGCTCTGGAATGCCTCATCCCCATCTCCTAACGAGTGAGCAGAAGCACAGCACTTCCCCTTTCCTCCTTCCTTATTTTTCTGTCCCTGCAGGATAAAGCTGCTTGAGAGAAGCCCTTAGAGACTAAACGAGAAACTGGGCTGGGAGGAGACAGGCGAAATGAGGAAGAGAAGGGAAGGAAATGGTTTTGTGTGCACACGTGTATGTGTTTCATCCCTGTTTTGGGTAGGAAAGCAGGAGTCAGGAAGAAGTAGGAGGGGAAGTCAGCTGATGAATAGCTCCCGGCCAAAGAGAGAATACCTGGCAGGGCTGCTCTGTACAGAAATGTACATTTAAAAGTCATTTTTAGAATTAACACATCTGGATAAGGGTATCTGTCCCAGAGCAACCAACAATGGAAGAACAAGTAACAATAATTTTCCATTCCAATGGCCAGTGCTATAATTAGATAGTAATGTTAGAAATATAGTCCACTTTCAGGTGAAATGGGAAAGTCATGAATGTTGCCTGACAGCTAGAGAAAAAAAAAAAATCACTGTTAATTCATTTATGGGGACTATTTCTGCAGTCAGGGAGACATTTCTTTCATAGTGAAAATTCAGCAACTCCAAAGAATTATTCTTGGAGGTGACATCCCTAAAAGACATGTAGATATGGCACTTAGGAACATGAGTTAGTGTTGGACTTGGCAGTGTTGCATTAATAGTTGGACTTTTTGATCCTAACAGTCTTTTCCAACCTAAATGATTCTATGATTCTGTATGTTCCTATGGTCTGGGGTACAAATGGAGATTTAGATATTGATGCAGGCTGTGACCAGGGAAAATATTTTGGATCCCACAAAGACATCCCCAAACTGGTTTCATTAAATAAATAAATAAATAAACTTCAATCAAAGAATCAAATAAAAGACAAACCAAAACCTCCAGAATTTTAGATACAGCCTGATTTTTAGTGTTGCGCAATGGTAGCTAGTGGAGGTTCCTTTCAGTATTTCTAAGCCTATTAGAGCGTTACCTAAAGATGTAAATTTTTCCATTTGCATTATAAAAAGAGCATAAAGAAAAAGTTTTGGAATCCATTCTGGAACTAGATCCTTTAAACTAGATATTGAGGACTTGTACCTACCCTGGTAGTTCTTATTAAGTTATAATAAATTATATAACTGTATTTTTCTTTTTCCAGTTATATTTCTGCACTTTAAATTACTAAAATCTACCTGAAGACAATAGTAACTGAACACACTTCTTGGAACTGCCCGGAGGAAATGGCAATGCATGTTTTAATATGGCAAGTGGATTCAGTTTGTGAGTATGGTTCGTTGTCATTCACAGCAGGGTCAAGTCTATCTTCAGAGGAGCACAGGGGGCTCCATTGTATCAGATTCAAATGTTGTTCTGCAGCTCTCTGACATCATGGGATTTATAAACCAATTACTTGGTTTCTTCTGCAGAGAGGTGTGCTGGGATCCAAGCAACACGTGTGAGAGATCCATGAGGCATCTGCCTTCAAGTGGCACTAACAGCAGTAATTCAGGCACAAGTCATTCCATCTGTCCTACTCCTCCAGGGCTTGTGTAGGTGGTTCCCAGCCCCAAAATAATGAAGCATCAGCAGCAAGGCCAAACACCTTCCCAGGTGTTTGTGCTGGCTGCGAAAGCCTCTGCTCATATGGTGACTTATCTGATTATTGAAGTGAACATATGTAAAAATTAGGTCTGTAATAAGTTTTACAAACAACATAGATATTTTCACCACTCAACTTGGAAGCCCTGTCTTCTAATAAAGTTAACAGAGAGCTGCAGGCACCTCCAGAGGGCAATCCAGAGCATATAATTAGATGGCAGCTGAGCTGCTGTTTTGGGGGGGCTGAATTTTACTCTGAAGATGCTCACCTTTCCCTTCATGGGCTGGTTAGCAAGACTAGAGGGATGACAGTGACTGGCCTTCCTGGGATACATGCTGATTGCAAATCTTTGTGGGCAGTAGGGGCAGTAAGGCAGCAGGCTGCCAGCACTCAACAGCTCCTAGGCACAGAAGTATCCTGTGCCATAAAGTTTTCCATCATTAGCCTAGAGCCCAAGATACCTGACATTAGGCTGTGCAAACACACCCTTTGCGCCTTTGCCTCTCCTTGGTCAACACTGCTCACCTGGAAATTACATCTGCCAACAGAAGTGCAACAGTGGAGGGCAACAGTTTTTGATCAGCCCAGAGCTACATACACAGTTTCATTGGGATATTAAGGGAATTTCTAAATCTAGATTAAACTGTCTTATAAGGGACAATTAACCTCAGTGGCACAGCATTATACGAGTGAGTATATTTTACCTGTGCAACCAAGATGATAACTATGTTTAAAAAAAAAAAAAGACCACTCTGCATGGGCTTTCTGCAAATGGTCTCACCGTGTAATTTGCATTCTTTTCTTCTACATGCTCAGAAAAATCCTGAGTGATTATGAAGAGCACAGTGGCATTTTAACTAGAGATCAGTTGTAATATTCTGTCCCTTTCTTACAAGTTTCTTTCAGAAGAGAGGCAAAAACAATTAAAAAGTTCGTCTTGCTGTAATACAGGGACTAGAATGGCAAGGTAGAAAAGACAGAGGGAAGAATGCCTACAAAAATATTTTGCTACTGTCTTTGTGTGGTATATCTTTCTTTTCATAGGACAGACATAGTCAAGCATAAGGCTAAACTTTATACTTGATCACTTTATCCAAGCGGATGAAAACATGTTGGCTTTTGTGATTAAGAGGCGCAAGAGTAACCTGGTCTAAACACTGTCACTAGCCCTCTTGGACACCAAAGCACAAGTACCAAGCATGGTAACCAAGACAAACAGGCTGGATATAGATTTTGGCCTAGACCTGAGACTGGTGGTGCCTCCAGAGCTATAGCAAGGTATCTGGCTCAATCACTCTGAGCACAGAGTGAGAATGAATTGATACAAATATCACGCAAATTGGAGGCAGAGATGAACTTTATTGCTCCAGCGACAAGACAAGAAGATCTATCTACTCCTTGCCCTTCCCTTTACTCCTCCTGTCCAAGTATACATGGGAAGGGAAAAGACTTTCCCCTATTCCCAATCTCTTCTATGTATTTGCAAAATACCCACAAATAGCTATGCAGTGGTTATGTTGCAGGCTTTTCATCTCTCACTGTTTTCCATACCCATATCAAAGTGGCTTTTGTTTATTTGCAGAGTACAGAACTAAAAGCTGTGGAGGAGGACAGGAGCTCTTTGGTTAGGATGAAATTTTATTAACCATACGGTACATGTCTCTTTGCAGAAGAAAACACACTAGATAAGAGAAATGAACTTCAGTTTCTATTTAGAGAAATATTTTCCCTTATTATCCTCTGTCTTTGCTTTGTTTTGAACCTTCCTTCTTGCAAAAAATGCTTTTACAAAGAGTAATCAAACAGCTCATTGCAAAATTTGTAATGGCACAGAAAGCAGTGAAATTACTCAAAAGCATCTTTTAATAGTATAACAGCTATTATCAATGTAAAACTCATGGCTGGTATATAGTTATTAAAACACTACTGTGGTGAAAACATCAGTTCTTACTCAAAAATATAAAGCAATCTAAAAAATAGGAAGCAAATTCCCTATGATGCGTTTGGTTTGTACTTTCCCTGCATACAGCCTGGAGTATGTAGTGAAACACATGCTTTTACATTAGTGCAGACAGTCTAGGTGCCAGTCTTGACTGTTATCTGGCTGTAAGAAGGACATGAACAGCATACTCAAGGCATAGGCCCAATTTCCAGAAGTGGACTATTTCTAAAAAACAAACAAACTGCTCAAGCTTCTGAAACCAGGTCAGGGAGAAATGGTTGCAGTCCTTTTGTGTGTCTGTATGAATATGTATCACCTTAGAGGCATTGTAGGTCTAGGAGGGGTACATGACATCCATCACCTCTGAAGTAATGTGGCTTGTTGGTACAGAGCGGACAGGGTTTACATCAGGCAGATGTCTCTGAGTCTCCCCTCTTCTCCCCTTCCTACTTGCCTCATGCACCAATTCACAGATCTGCAGCTGACACCTACCCAAAATGCAGCTGCCAACCATTGGAGCATGCAGGTAGCATGTTTGAAGGAGCAGTGTCTTTAAAATAGAGCTCAAACCCTAAGCAGACCGCTTGGTGCAGCTGTGCCTTTCCATGATGAGCTGCCGTAATAAGGCACAAAAGCTGCCAACATGATCAGCAGTCACACTGCACAGGCCATGCTCAGAACAGGGCTGCCAGAACAGGAAGAGTTACATTTATATTCCTGCAGCATTTGTACTCAGACACCATCTAGTCAAGATCACCAGACAGGAATGGTTTAGCCTTGACATCACTGTCAATTCTAAAATTGAAAAGAGTTTGTTGTTTTTCTCCCTCCCTTAGAGAATTATTCCCAATATTTTCAAGGAACTGTCATTTCCTGTAAAATAATGTTTATGATGGCAGGCTCTCAGTCTTTCTGGTGCTAGCTGTTTGGGGTTTTTTTCACAGGGTTATTATTTATTGTAGCTTTTCTTTGTTCTCTGTTTTTTTCTGACTTCCAGCAGGGCTGCCCCATGCCTTTCAAAGCTGCAGAGATCTTACTGTGGATTGGCTCAGAGTTGCTTCAATCTACTAAAATGAATGCCGAAAATACCATCAAATTTTGGTGTTCATTTTAAAGAGACTGTAAGATAAATCAGAGGAAGATGATGTTCATATTATGCCCTCTTTCCACATTCTCATCTTCTCCTCCGAAAGCACAGAGCATTAAAGCAGCTCCATGCCATGGAAAATTATGTTTAAATCAACACAGTTTGTGAAACCATGTTTGCTGCCTCTCAGTTTGCTGTTTTTACTGAGATCTTCCCATAGCCACCCCACATCCTGATTAGGGTCCATACAGGCAATTAGACAATATCAGAATCTGGAGATAGATCTAGATCTAAATTTCCTTGAAGGAACTTATACCAGTGTGCCAGGTTAATTCAGAAGCCAATAGACATGAGCAAGCTTCTGAGAATAAGGAGCTGCCTCAGCATTTTCAAATCTAGGCTGCAAAAGCAGCAAGAGGAAATTATTTGACCAGTTCACACTACTCGTTAGTAATGCACTTTCCAATGACTGCAGAAAACTGTATGAATTGCTTATGGTGGCAAAACATGTGCAATTTGGTAATGCAGTTTGTGGTCACCAAAAGGAAATCCCATGACAACAATGACTTCAGGGAACAGGTTATGGCTCAAAGAGATGAAAGAAAGGAATGAAAGACTCAAGTTCTGTGTTTGCCCCAGGAGATAAAACATTCAGCAAAAGTTTATTGTGACCAGCAACCTACCGGGGCCGAGATACCAAATGCATTGGGTCATGAAAGGCGCTGACAGCATCTCCCCAGAATGTGGAATTAGGGAGAATATAGGCATAATATTCTGCTAAGTTTTTACTAGGAAACATGGAGACAGCAGGCAATGTTCTCCCACATCCCCTCTGCTCTCTCTCACAGACACTTGCTTTGTCTGTACCAGCTGGGTTATTAACAAAATATTGTTTTTCATTCCACTTATCCTCCCTTTGGGCTTTCTATACTCCTGGTCACAGAGAAGAAGGTAAATAAACCTTTTAATTATATAGTCTGTCAGAATTTTTCCATACTCACACAATTTATTACATTTTTTTGTACTTCAAAGTTATTTTTATCCCCCTTTCATTACACTTAGCATTTTCCAGTTTGTATCTGAAGGTAACAATAGAAAAGAGCACAACCCTTTCCCTGCAGAAATCCAGAAACAATTCTTGCAAGACACATTTCATGAGAACGTAATTTTTTTTTTCCCCGTGTGTAGAAGAACTGATATTTCTATAGACCTGAGGAGTGGTCCAGAAAAGGAAGATATTTACCTTACAGCTGTGCAAAATATTGTAGCTTTCACATCAGAGAACCAAATGCTCGGGTTCTTTGTCGGATGACTTTCACAGAAGTAGAAAGTCTATTTCTTACTTTCCAAGTGGACTTAAAATGTTTAAGCAGTTGGTACTCCACAGACCAAACTCTGACTACAGAGCGAAAATATAATTTGGTAGCTTTCAGACTAGGATTACTTCAGCATTTTGAGCTAAGTTGAATTGATGCTGAAATGTGTATTGCTATATGACTTTAGGAAAACAGCTATTCTAGGCTTGGGGCATTTTAAACACAGGGTGTGGGGTCCACTGGCAAGTGAGTACAAAGTTTCTGTGCTAAATAAGAAACAAATTCCTTATTTGTAAGCATAATGGCTCTGACACAGGGAAGATCAAATAGTAGCTCTTTTCTAGATGTATGTTCATGCATATTTTAATTTGCACCATCCAGTTTTAGATTACTCCCCCTGGGTTTACCATTCCCTAAAACTCCCTCTTCTACTTGGACTTTGTATCCTGCTAGAGACTCATCCCTGGCTGTTTCACCCTTATCCATGGAGACCTGGGATCCTGGCTTCCCTCTTCAGGCACACAGAAAACCTTGGGCTACTACACTTGAAAATTCACCTTCCGGAGCCTTTCCCCATGAAAACAAAGGAAATAATGGAGAAAGAAGTAGTTACCAAATGGAGACAGACAGAAGTTTAACGTCATCAACTCACACAGACATCCTGGTCACTGAGAGAAGAATAATGTTTTGTGTGCTAGCAAAGCCTCGGAGAATGAGAAATGTAATATCTTTTTCAACAGCATGAAAGAACAGCTTTTCTTATTTTGAAAAGAATATGTAACCTTGTAAAATCCTGAGAGTATATGTATTCTACTGAAATATATATTTCTCCTGTATATGTGTATTTATATAGGAACAGAGTGAGAAAGTGATGACCTCTCCAGAGATTTTTAAGTTCACCTCATGAAAGGAGAGCTTACTTCTGCCAGCAGTGGGTAGGCCAACTATATTATGACTGTATTCAGATTGAGACTATTTCATGGTGCTTCTCTCTCTCCTTTCCTCTCTCCCTCCACCCTCCAGAGCAATTCAGGTACAGAGTCAAAGGCACTTGCCAGCTCCAGAAGCTCACTTTTTGAGTCCAACTCGGACAGATCCTGCTCCTATCTTCCTGGCAGCACTCATGCCTGTACCAAACAAAATACTGCTTTGGGCTAAAAGCAGAAAGCATCAGAGGCTGACAGTACTAGCCTCCCTCCTCCCCACTTTCCCAGTGTGCCTGTCCCTGCATGCTGCTCCCCAAAACTGTGGAGAGGCAGGGCAGAAGCAGGTGCAGGGACTGCAATTGCTTTTTTGTAATGACATGCGAGTCTGCTCTGGTCTCCCTGTCCAGAGCTGTCTGGAGGAGTTGCCTCATCATCATTCTGAATCCCATTTCAGTCTGTTGTTATGAGCAAGTAGTCTCCATGTGGCCCTCTTCCTGTCTCACTCCAGCCTGGAGCAGACAATCCCTTTGTGGTCAGTGTATGGAACTCCATCCATAGCCTCAGCCCTGCTGCACCTTTAAAAGCCTTTCCAGAAAGGAGCTACAAGACAGATCACCAGTCAGTTTGCTCTGGTGTTCAAAAATCTTCACTGGGAAAAGGAAAAGGATTGGTGAGATCAGGCACACTCTGCGCAGGTCATATATTGCCAAATTTAACAAAACATACTTAGGAGGTGTGCACTTGGCTTCCCTGACCCACTGTAGAGGCCTTCATTACACTGCTGCTGGCATTACCAGCCCTAGCCAGTAGGACTGTGCTCCCCCCAGGTTGTTTCCTACCCACAGCTCCTGTGGAAAATGGAGCTCAGTGGAGTGCCCAGAGGAGACCAGACAGAAATGGTGGGAAGCCTCAGCACTCATTACATCCTTTCCCAGGAGCTGCGACAGAGCAGCTATGGACCTACCTGCAAGGGGGCTTTCTGATATTAACAATAGCAGGAAAGCAGGGCCATAGCTACTGATAAAACAGGACAAATCCTCAGATATTGCCTCAAATATCACATGGCTGACACCAGTGATCCTAGTTCAGGAACAAGGCTGAAACTACTGAGAAAGTGTCACAGAAGAAATCTTCTAAAGATGAAAACCACACCCTTCTTTAAACCTCCTTGTCTTCTCCAAGGGCCCAGGTATCTTCCATAAACACCAGAGGCAGGAAGCACTGCTGCCATTGAACACATTATTAACTAGGTTATTGTTGTGCACATTGAGGCAGAGCATAGGGAATTCACTGAATTTTTGGCTTTAGCCCCCGTCTTTTGGTGGAGGAGGAGAATGGTGGTGAATAAAAATATCTTGGAAACCAAATGGCTTGATAAAAGCCTTGTAGGAGGCAGACAGTAGCTCATGCTCAGGGCTTGATTCTCCCCCTAAGCTGAATACTTTGACTGCACAGTCCTCACTGAGTGGTCAGGAATGAAATGCCTTTGCTGTCAGGCAGCTTGAGGGCCATCCAGTTTTTAGTCTGGCATTCCCACATTAAGAAGGCTGCAAGAGACCTTCTGCTACTTGAGTCCATTTTTAGAACAGAGGCACTGCTCCCCATCAGTATCACTGGGACTTCTTTGGATTGTCAATAGGCAAGGTGATAAAATAGACTAACACCTTCCTGCCATGACGCACATGAATTTCCATGGGGTGTGAAAGTTTTTAATTTGAGGAATATTGAAAATGAATGTATTAATTCCTCTGTGCTGAATACTCATCTGAAAGCAGATTTCAAAAATAAATCAGCCACACTGGGGACTCAGCTGTCATAATTTGCTATTATGTAGAAAACATATGCACACAGAAACAACTTTGAGACTGCTACTCTCCTTTTTGCATTTTTTACATCCTCAAGAGAACAATAAAACCCAAATAACAGGTAAATATTTAGAAAAAAACTAAGGAAAAAAGGAAGCTGGCCTCATGTCTTATTGTATCTGGATCTTTTCAGAGGAAATGCTATAAATTTCACGTGCAACTCTGTAAGCATGCTATCAGTGCCAACTGAAAACAGTGCTACAGAAAAGAATGGATTTATTTCATGTGCTACTTTGCTGTGAATGCATAATATGTTCTTCTTCTTGTGTTTTTTTTTCTTGTTATTGTTGTTATTACTACTACTATTATTATTGTTACTATTATTATCCAATCCACTAGGGTTAAATCTTTAGGAAGCCAGAAATGAGAAAGGCAAGATGAGGAAGAAATCCTAAAGGACCAAACAACCTAGCTTTTTTCAGTGGTGAAAGTTTAGCATAAAAGATGTTCTCACATCATAGAGATGCTGGATTAAGGAAGAAACTGGGGAGCCTGACTGGCCTTTCACGACTGGTAGCTAGAAAGTGGGTAAAACAAATAGAGAGGGGCAAAAAAAGGATATTCATCTCTCCTTGGGCTGTTCTGTGCAGGTTTTAGCCAATATTGAATAAAATATTCTCAAAAAGAGGTCTTCTGGGCACTCCAGTCCCCAGTTCTCAGGGGTCCTTCTAGGCAAAGATTAGGCAGATGCTTACCTTGGGGAATCTGTCATCTTAATGTGTGTGGAGACACTCAGGTACATCATCTGGGGCGTCTATCACAGTCCTGTTGCTATAGCGTTACATGAGCCTTTGCAAAGAAGAGCAAATTAGAAAAATCTGTCTTCACAAAGCTGCACGGGGGTATAACAAAATAGTACTTAGGGCCTGCATGATGCAGTCACTGTAACAATTTGTGATCACATTTGGCTGTTCTCACATCTTATCTTAAAGATTAAAAGCTTTCCTGTATCTGCTCTTAGGGTACAGGCTGTCTGATGTAATTGTGTCTAAGGAGCCACACGCTGGGAAAAATAAGTACTCTTTCAACAAGCTGTAACAGCCTCCAGCTATCCCAGTTACCAGATGGAATCAATATGAATTAAGGACTGCCATCCCACTTCAGTCAATGCAGAAGCACATACTAACTGTGTCCTTGCAGGATAGATTTGGTGCTATGTTGTTGAAGCACATGTCATAGCTAGAGCACTCTGCATCGTGAAATTCCCCCTACTCCAGCTTCTCTTTTGAACTCACAAGTTGTAACTGAAACCAACAAAAAGTTCTATTAAACATTATCCTTACCTAATTGAATATATTAGTTGCATATAGCAATTACATTCTCCTTTTTACAGTATAGTAAAGCACTTATGGTATAATAAAATCTACCACACAGTGCTCAACAACCCAGTGTGTTGAGCAATTCAGTTTTTAGTGCCTCATGTAAGTTAGGAATTGATTTTAATTGCCTGGCATAAATCACACAATCCTACTGCAGAGATTCTTACTATTTCACAGACAGGGCTGTTTTTTTAATCCTCTATATTCATGGGGAATAAGGTGGAACCAGAATGAAAAGAAAATCGCCTGAAAATTTACTTCTGAGGAAGAGAGATTTGCTCTGAATTCAGTGAAAATTTAGCAAATGCTGTGCATTAGTCAATATAATTGTCATAAGCATAGTAGTAAAGAAGACTTTGTACGTCACCACTAAACCTCAGGCACTGCATCTGTTTAAAGAAGTAAACCCTGACAAACTATGCGAAACTTACAGCAAAGAGAATTTGCAGTAGAGATAGATAGAAATTTCTTCTTACACAGCTGTCCTGAACTCTGTGTATCACAGCCAGAAATAATATCTCCACGTATTCCACATGTGTGTTTGGATTTACAAAGCATGCAAGAGGGAAGCATTTTCTCATGAAATTTGTCTC
>JANHGB010057070.1:17453-57731 GCA_026283785.1 Coracopsis vasa
ACTGTCTACTGCAATGTAACTCTGCTTTGAAGAGTGATTCTGTAAAGTAACATTTTGGATTCCACTCTGATCAAATGGCCATTTAGTCATTTGTCTTAGTTGTAACTGAAATAAAACTAAACCTAAACCTAAAATCAAACCAAAACACCCTGTGTTTGAGAGGGGAGAAAAAAAAAAAAGCATGCAACATTATCAAATGTTGACCTCTGGAAAAATATGGAGCATGTTAAAAAAGTAAAATGGAAGTGGAAATTGTCTGCACTGATTGTGAGCTGCCGTACAGTTAGTGCATTGACGGTGATACCATTTTTTTTGTCTATACTGCACAATAGTTCTCGGGTGAAGGTGAAGATACAGGAGAGAGATTTGCACCTCTTGTCTTCCAACACCTAGGTCCCAAATCCAGGTCCACTCAATACTGATTTGCCTCTTTGTACCAATATCGGTTCTAACACCACATGTCTGCAGGAGTAAATAAAGCCCCCTCAGCACTGCAGCATTCTGATATATCCTTAACATATGAATGAGGAAGAAACAGAAAATGAGCTATCAATCAGATATCATAGGTATGAGTTAAATCTAAGAGTCAAAACCAACATTTAGGGTGATATAAATAGATATATTTGATATATTTATCAGACTTTATAATTTCAAAGTTATACTTAAAGGCTCAAACCCTTTTTTATGTAAACAGAAGAAACATAATTCAGTTAAAAAACCTGAAAGAGTTTGCAGGGGAAACTGAAAAATCATTTACATGCAATTAATCCCATAAATTTACCACTTCTCAAGATGTTAAATTATTTCTCTCAGCATTTTTTAAGACCTTTTATTTTCATTACTGGACTATCAGTTGCACATTTATCAACTCTGGAAAGGCTAGGTCATCATTTTTAAAACCACATTATACAAGGGAAAGTTTACCTCCACATGCAAACTGGCTTTTAAAGTTCATGGTGCTGTTATAAAGGTCATGGTGATACTTAGTGAAAATTGAATCATGCAGAAGTCAATACAAAAAGACATATTGTCTTCCTTCAATAAGGAGCTTTTAATGCTGTGCCAGTTTATTTACCATCAAACTCTGCAAAGTCAGCAAGCTAATAAAGAATTTAGGATTTATGGGCCCTTTAATTCAGCATAGAAAAAATACTTAGCAAGTGACAGACTAATAGGCCAATTATCTGAGGAATATTTTGTTTATTTGGCAGAAATTACAAGGAGATGCATAATAAAAATACCTTCAGTAACCAATTTATTCCTACATTAAAATAAGCTCATTCACGACTACTGTGCTACAGAAAGTACTATTAAAATGTTCAAAGTTCTTCCCTGATGCCAAACAAAAACGCTTAACCATGGCAATATACAATATTAATATTGTTTTATGGTCAATTTATGTCTAGACACAAGCAATAAGAAGTGGAAGGATACTACAGAAATTACAGCTTCTGTACAGGAAACAGGAACAAAGCCCCAAAGGATCGTATCCATGTTTGTCTTATTCCAGATTTAGAAATTATTATTTTTCCCTATTAGGTATGGGTCTGAAATATTAGCTGTTTTCTTTGCATGAATGAACTCTGGAGAGGGAATAGTCTGACAGATTTTTTATTAAAAATATACTTGAATAAAATTTTGCCTTTTTATGTAGCTAACTTTAGCTAATTGCACTGCCCTTCATATTGGCTAACAAACGAACTTCATGAAACTAACCACAAGTGTTTAAAGATCCTGACTTAATAACATGATGCAAAAGACCACAAACATCATATAATTTAGAAGTTCTGATGAAAAATAAAGAAACCAGGCCACTAAGTCTCTGAAGCAGCCAAAAAAAGTGAATATTTTCTGATTCTACAGGCTTTGTCATGAGTCATGAAAGAAAGTTTAAGCCCTGCTTTTTTGTTTTGGGGACTTTTGTTAGAGCATTTATGCATTAATATTCATAGGAAGGCATTATAGTTCAAGTACGAAAGAAAATAATAAATTCCCAATATATATTTCACATATAATTAATCCAATACATAATCTCCTCTGGGCATTGACTTTACTAAAAATAATATAGATAAGGAGGTAGTAACTGCACCATCACCCTAGCGGGTCATGGGAAAAATGTTATTAGAAAACAATACTTCAGTTTCAGGATTTTCTGAGATGACTAGTGACTCTGAATGCCCTAATTTGGGTCATTTATCACTATTTAGGCATAAGGGCTTTCATTGTTAGAAAATGTGCTCTTCATTTTCTAAAGCTGAGATTCTTCAAGATTCCTCTTCAAAAGGATGGGCATTGGGAAAATAAGGCACATGCATCGCTTTCAAAGTTCTTGGCTGAAATTTTAGTTTGAGTTGGGAAAAGAAAATAAAAATCATGAACTAATTCCAGTGGCCACTGTGTAACCTTTGGACTTCCTTAGACCTAGCTTGTTCCCATATACAAGCTCCCAGGAAAGCAAGATATTTTGTTCTTAGCAGATTACAGTGAATTCTTATCTAAAAGTTACTTATTTCTCCCAAGAACTGAAATTTTGGATCAAATGCTGAGACAGTTGCCAGTGCTATCCTGTCCAGTTCGTGCTCCTAGGACTGCTAGTCTCAAGAATAGTGTTTGCTTAGAGGAAATATAAATCGAAATAACATACAAGCTTAAAGAAAATATTAATACTAAATTTGTCTGATTTTTACAGTTGAATGATTTTTACATTTGTGGTTTATGAAGAAAGTTAAAATAATTATTCTTGGGGTTTAAGAAAATGAATCAAAACTATCCTTTTTATTGAAATTTAAATGTAGGTATAATGTGCAGAAATTCAGACTGCTAAAGCGATCACACACTAAAACAGCGGTTTCATTAGCTTTCTCTCCTGCTTTTATGTGTCTGCGATAAAGTCATTTTTTTTTATAAGGCAACAGAGACGCACTTTCACTAATCTACAGGATGCTTCATAGCTGGGACAAATAGCTTATGGATCTTTATTTCTCACAGTGATAAATCTCTTACTGTCCACAGGTCACAGAATCATTTAGGTCGGAAGGAACTTGTTGAGATTATCTAGTCCAAATCCCAGACCAGTGCCAAATCTGATATAGATTATCAGGTCAGACATTAATACTAGAACTTCCACCCACTGCAACAGGATGGAGAGGAAGATAGATAGAAGCTTTTTCAAAAATATGATTTTATGTTTTCAGACTGAATCTGATGTACAATTCTAACACAATAATAGGTATTATTTATTTATTTGGAAATACAAAGCATAAACCAAAAGAGATTTCACTATTATGCTATATAGTGTATCTATGCTAAACAAAAGCCTAAGTCCTTTCTCCTTGACCTGTATCTCCTTCCTTGTATCTGCAGGTAACCGTGCTGACGTTGAGCACACTTCTGCTGTCTGTGACCTGGCTCTTCGATATGCCAGCTCTTCCTCATGCAGCAATCCCATTTATCTCACAGTAGCTCATTTCCACTTGCTGGAGTGTCACAGAGGGTACAGAAAGGAAATATAAGGGCCAGGACATAGGCATAGAAATGAAAGCAATTTTCTGGAGAACCCATAGAAATGCAACAAAATGAGATGGAAAAAATCCTCAATTTATGCAGAATCCTCCTGCTACTATACTAACAGTTGTCCATTGTGTCTTTCAGTACAGCTGTTGTCTTCTTTTTCCCTTTGATTATGGTATTTCACAAACAACTTAGGAATGTGGTGATTCATGAATACAGGTAGAATCCTCAAACTTTTTTAAAAAATATATATAAGGCTTGAATCTTTTCCAGGGGTACTGAGTGATGTTCTAGTCATCAGTGAGGGAAGATGGGAAACAGGGCTGACATACTCAGGTTCAGTAAGCCAAAACTTTCAACAAATATACTTTTCAGTAAGCTGCTCTGGAAAGGAACCTCTACATAACACAGAAAGAGTGCAGGTATTTTTACACTGAATGACTGAAAAAATGCATATGTGAAGTAAAGGATCTAGAAGGGAGAAACAAAGAGATGAAGAGATTCCTCTCACCAGTGTATTTTTATATATAAACATTTAATGAAGACCTCCATGGGCAAGTGCTTTTAATACAAGAAAGGGGGCAGAAAGAAACTTTGAATTCAGAACTGTTCACTGAAATTAGTTCATGTATAATACCTGAGAGCTTTTTCAGGGATTTTTTCAGTCTGTTCACAAAGTAAGTTTGCAACAATAAAAAGGTGGCAGAAACAAGGACATTGAAAGAGAAAATGCCTTACAGTAACAGCTTTAAAGGATTTAAAGATTTTTCTCTCTCGGTTTCAGACAGGCAATTCTGCTTTTGGCCAGACAGAGGTAAAAGCAATTGTATGTCCCTGATGGGAGAGCGCAGCCTTGACTTCTTGTCACTCCTCCGTGCACCAGAGGCAGGGAAACCACAGGACCACTGCTGAATGGTAACGGTCCTTAGCGACTACTGTCATGGCTAGAAACCAGGCAGTGTCTTGGCAAGTTTCCCCATGCTACTCTGTCTAAAGTTCTCATATGAAAGGGGTATTTTTTACCAGCGAAAGACCAGCTCTGTCCATGTGCCTAATGAACTCCCAATTCCTTCAAAGAGGCTGTTGACACAGCTGCCAATTAACACCATTTGTGGTGTACACAAATGTCGACAAAGTCTTTACACAGGGCAAACAGCACATGGGCTTTCACTCATTACTGTTGCGGGTTAAATTTAAGCTGGTGACAGGGAAACAGATGTGACAGGTTCTTTAATCTTGAGCTTTTCCATTCAGCACTGGAAGTATTTCCAGGATGGGCTTCTTTTTTCTGAGGGCTGCAGACCCAGTTTATGCTGCTGATGAAAAAATCAGGATCACCAAAGTTCTGTGTTTTGACAGTGTCCAAGCAAAAATCACTCTTTCCTGAACATCTTTCCTGAACAACCTTTCTCCAAATAACTTGAGGTATTATTCTGCCATACAGAAGCCAAAGGAAGACTGTCATGGTCAGAAGGAAGACATGGTCAGTGTCCATATCTCTGCACTGATCAGACCCAAGGATTAGATGAGGAGAATGCCACAGAGATCACAGGAGCCTTTGATATTATTGTGTGAGTCATCAAGAGTCAAAGGAAAAGAAGCTGTATCTTCCATCCTACCGAAATGCATGTGGAAGAGGCAGGCAGGGCTATTTTCTTCCAGTGTTCCCAACGCAAAAGCCTCAGTTCCCTTTAGGACGTTCCTGTCACCTCCCTGATGCATGAGCACAGAACATCTACAGCCGTGTTCTCAGGATGCATTTCCACTGCTGTGCCTGTGCTTCAGCCTCAAATTCCTTCCCTCTCTGGTTCAGTGTTAACCTTAATAAATGTCTGAATAGACATGTGAATTTGCTCTTCTGTCTTCCATTAATTTCTGATTCCTCATATATTCATAAAGATGAATATAAAATCCAGCATCTTTTACACTGAGAAAAAACAGTCCCATGCTGACTAATTGCCCAGTTTCTTAATGTGTGGTATTCAGTAATTGCATGCACAGGGAGGTTATGGTCTGTTGTTCTCTTAAAAAGGGAGGAAGGATTAGTGCATACACGTCATTTCCACTCCAAGCATTTGGACAACAGATATCAGTGTAAAAGAGGAGAGACCTTGACCCACTGACTTCAGGCAGGGCCAGGTGTCTACTACACCCTTCCAAAGCTGTTTGCACTTCTGAACTCTGCAGCTGTTAATATCTCTCCACAATCATCTAGCCAAGCTACTTCAATGCGTATCTGTGTCTGACAGCCTTAATTCTCCAGAGTACCAGTGAAAACATACAAGACGCAGAGATACCATTCATAGGTGCACAGTTGGTGAGGTTGATGTTTTCTTTCTTGATCAACATCAAGTATTTTCCTGGGAAAACAACATTTTCCTGCTGTTAGATTCTATGCACGGAAGCAGAAAAGGGAAGTAGGTGAAAACTAGTAAAAGCACACAGGAAGGTAGACTGCTGTTCTATAGGTCTCATTTCAGGTTCATCTGTTATATTGTATGTTCACAAGAAATCTTCTAGAGTAAGGCTAGGAAGAAAATACCGCAAAAAAATCCTTATCTAATAGAGAGAAATGGACCACAATTTATACCTCTTTTGCTCTATTAAAACACATTAAGGCTATTTCTGCTCTTTCCTGACTGTTTCGAAGGTGAGGCCACTCACATCAATGAATCTCTCCCTGATGCATTGATTTCATTTTGCTTTGTTTCTTTTACTGGCAACCAGGTTAAAACACATATTTACAAACTAATTTCTAAGATCTTTGGCTCAGGCAAACTGATCTATATCTATATAAAATAAGCAGCCAACAAATGGATTATAGAGCAATTGCCAAGGGTTCAGACATTGCTGAATATATTTTTTCCTTTCAGTTTGGATACCAGCCCACTGTCCTGAAAATTTACATGGCAAGTATAAACAGTGACCTCCATTTTGTCTGTTCTATTGTAAGCACAATGATGAAAACAACTAAATAATTTTGCTCAAAATCATCTTTCTATCTTGCTTGAAATCCATACATTGGTTTTCATAGAATCATAGCATAATTTAAGAAGGTATGTATGGTCAAACTCCCAGCTCAAAACAAGTCCACCACCAAAGTTAGACCAGGTTTCCCAGGACTGTGTGGAGTCAAGTTTTTACCGTCTCCTAGGATGGAACTTGCACGGTCTCTGTGCAGCCTGATCCAGTGTTTGATGACTCTTATTATAAAAAAAAAAATAAATCCTAATAACTTGTTGGAATTTCTGTTGTGTGGATTTTGTGCATTGCCTCTTGTCTTTCATGTTGCACCTCCAACAAGAGTGTGGCTTCATCGTCCTTATAACCAGACATTAAGCAACTGAAGGCAGCAATAAAATCTTCCCTTGGCCTTCTCTTCCCCAGACTGAAAAAACCAAGTCTCTCAGCAGCATTTCCTACATCATGTGCTCCGGCCCCCAGCTATCCTGGTGGCCCTCTGCTGAACTAATTCCAGTAAGTTAATAACTTTTTGCTACCATTATGCCTACTGTATCTTGGTACGTTTCATAAATACTTATCATAATCTAATGTGATGAAAATGGGTTTATGTTTGAATTTGTGGGTGAGTCTGGCACGTGAATGCTCACCAACACAGCCAGATATTTTACAAACAGAATCTTAGTTAATTTCTTTCCGATATATGACAGTACACCACAGTACATCCAGTCCAGGATGTGTCTTGAGAAGACTAGATACATGTCAAGTTCTTTGGCAATTAGTTTTGTAAAGTGAGCCAGTGTACAACAAGTCAACTCTTTAGTTTAAAGGCTTGGTGAAATGATCATCTTATTAATAAATGATGGATTTTAACAAGCAGCTGGCCCTGATTGCATTATGTATGACAAAAAATATGATGTCCCAATGAGAAATACAGCAAAACCAAAACCCAGATCTCTCAAAAACATCAACTAAGAAGCTAGAGCTAGTATTGCAGGGAGGAACACAGATGCATTTTCATCCTGCAAATGCCTACCAGTTCTTGCAGGTATGACTATTCTGTAATATTTGTCAACAAATTAAAGACCAAATTAAAGACTCATTTAAAATTTTGTGTGAAACAGTTCTTCACTGGTTGTATTATGGGCTATTAATACACCCCATCTACATTCTATGATTCATATTTCCACAGCTAACACAAGTCATGTAATTGTGCTAATAAAATATAGCCATAATTTTCTAATATGGTCTGGCAATAATAAAACATTATAGTTTGAACAATGGACCAGTGTTAAGGTGATTGCAACTATCCGTTGCGTTCAGTTCTCTTTTGCCAGCTATGGTGTAGCAGTGACTAAACAGAAAACAATTCCCATATATTAGGCAGTTTGAGACCAGCTATTGGAGCCAAATGGTGCAGTTAACCAAGGGATAGCATGCAAAATCAAAGGCATTTTTCATAATCTCATTGCAATGAATCAAATTTTGCCCTGAGGACTAAACTAAAGTGTGTTTATTTGCTTTTTGGATGTGTTTAGTAGGATTTTACATCAGTGAAAGACTGAAGCCATTTATGCTGGGTTCATTTCTATCTAGCTAGGAAATGCATGTTGTCTGCCTTAGAAATCCCTGACTCCTGAAGAAAAGGTGTGTTTTCATCAAAGTGCAGGAAAATGCTCAAGACCTGTTTTCTTTTCTCTTTTGCAAAAAAAAAAAAAAAAAAAAATCCTTAAATTCAGCACTAAATTCATGTTTTACATTTTTTCAAATGTGTTGTTACCTTGTACAGTCTACATAGACTTAGTCTACTACTGCTTCTGTATAAGCTTGTGGTTAGAATGTCAGCCACGGATTTTATGCACTTATTATTTTAATGGATGCATTGAACACAGATCTTTTCTTTCATCTCTGACTTGACATCACTCCCTTACTTTTACAATTTAATCAAGTACAAAGGAAGGGGCGGGGGGGCAAGAGAGGGAAGCCCAGACTAACTCCTTCGAGCTTTTTATCAATGTCGGACTGGAAATTACTTTTAGAGAATGCTGTATTTACTTCATAAATTGCAAATATATTTCATTATAAATTGCTTAGGAAAGCAAAAATTAGAGTACCATTTAAATTATGTTTTCAGGAAGAAATATCCAGATCTGGTGTATATGTTTGTGCATACTTCATAAAAAATAATTATCTGACATTTTTCTTTCTTTTCATTGGTTGATGGGTACTGCAACAAACAGAACTACCTATATCTCATGCAAAAAGAGAACTCTCTTTCACATTGATTTGCATTATCTTGAACAAGAATCAATACTTAAAAATATGAGAAGAGTAGAATTTAATTCCAGGGAATATGAAAAGATGGTATGATCATGAGCACACTTGTCAAATATATACCTTCTCTTAGTAGTGAAACTCATGTAGGAGTGATTATAAGTAAATTCTTCAAGAGCATTTTGGAAATATTTACTCAGGATGATGCTTCCGAAGAATTTGATTCACAGGTCTCTGACTCAGAAAGAAAATAAATTTCATGTCTTCATTGCATGCTGGCATCTGAAATAGAACAGCAAGGCAGAAAGGTAAGCTGCACTCATTTGAAACTGCCATCCATATTAGAAAAAAATTAGAAAAGAAAAATTACAGAGACAATTTTCTTACTTTTTGAAGACTTTTTATAATTTTTGTTCCCATTTCCCCTCAAAAGAACACATATTTACACCTCAAAACTTCTGAGAAGGAATTGTTCACATTACAGGAAAAGATATTTTTTTCTTTTGCTATCATAAGCTAGGAAGCAAAGCAAATGTTGTGCTCATAAACAATTGTGTGTTCGCTACATTTCATGAGAATCCATATCTACCCCTGCTTCAAATCTAAACCTTGAAAGAGAACTCCAGTTCAAACTTCCTTAGCTGGTCTCTGGTCTAGCACCAATACATTGCTTACAGTCTATTTACTCAATTTTACACAGAAAATTATTTTGGGAATATGATATTATCTGCCAAACTAAAACCTTCAGAATAAAAAACCTTAAATAAATAAATAACAAAACCTGGAGTATTGCAGTTAATGTCCAGAATGTCAAAACTTCAAAAAATAAAGCTAGACAGTTAAATAAGCTTTAATTACTAGGGCAAGAGAGCTTTATACTACGTATACAGTGTATGAAATTCTTACTAAAACTAGCAGAATTGTTCGCAATCACATCACAAATCCTTCATATAGGATGAAAACATATACACTAAACTGTTAGTGCTATGCCAAGCAAATATTCATGAAACCATGTGAAGTTGTATGAGTCTGACTAACTGCTTCTGTTTGGTAGCAATCTAAATTCTTATGGTAATGTCAAAATATCATCAACACAGAAAGGACTCTAATGACCTCAATTTTTAAAATGCAAAATCATTGCTACTTGTGTTTTTCAGTTTTAATAGCACATTTCTATTAAGTATCTATGATACTGTTTAGTATTACATGCTAAGATATTAAGTTTCAAATGGAAAATTGAAAATGTGCCATACATTTTACAGTGGTGTTAACAGTTTAAAAAGATGGTTATATGTGGATGTGCATTGACATTAGTTCACTATTAGAATTCAAATACAGACTAGATAGAAACTCTATTTCAAGTAAATTACAGTCATCTCTGTCTTATACATCAAAGCTCAGGGTTTCTTCACAGCTGCTTCATTTCAGTGTGTGAGAGAGAGAAGGACCTCTTTCTAAATATGCAGCAGTGCCGGATCCAAAATTTCCACATGTTTGGATCCAACATTTGGGTCCTGGCCCACTTTTGCAACAGAACAAAGTCATAAGATATTGAGTAAAACGGGATTCTGGGAATAATAATAAAAAAAAAAAAAGACACACAAAAAAAGAGCTTTTAAAACATAATTGGAAATACTATGAATTATCCCGACTGCATTATATACATTATCTCAGTATGTGCCCCAGACATGACCCACTTCCCAGTCAAAACTTTCTGAAAAGGGACTGGGCTACTGAACTATCTGTGGGCCTTTTGGTGATACTGTTCTCTGTGGCAGCAATGTTGAGCAAACACTTTATTTATAACCTGTTTCTAATATCTCATCTAGCCCCAAAATAATATTTTGGCAAAATTCTTAAGAATGAATATTGGTTTTTTAAATTACAGGTTTTCTGCTAACAGATTGCATTTCATTAAGTCCTTCTGACTAACTTTTAAGATAGACAAGTTGATAAAGTTAAAATATATTTACTTAGGATTTACAACATACTATTTCTCTACTGTTATGTACTAATGGGATATTTTATTTAGTTTAAACTCATTTTTATTCTAAAGGAATGATCTCATACTAAACTAAAGTGAACATGAGAGTATACTATTGTGACATGTTTTGCAGATGAAAATACCACTGCAGAATTCACATGGAAAGCAATTTCTATTTTACTTTGCCATTTTCTGCATAGCCATCACTAGCTGAGAATAAGAAAAAATATCTTTAATTTGTCTCAAAATGACTTATGGAGTTTTAGAAGTCCTACTAATTTCTTTAAACTTTGCCCTAAGCTAACACTAATTTAAAAATCAAATTTTCCCAGAAAACTTACACTTCCTTTAAAAACTATTCTTCATCAGGAAAACTTCCAAGTATCAATGAAAAAGAAGATGCCTTCATTTACAGTAATCAAAACCTTGCGCTATTTACCTTGGAGCTATTTCTGCAGAAACAACAAAAAAATTTTCAAGGGTTTTTTCCATTAAGAATATTCTCTGTTTCATTTTACTGCCTCAAAGGCTGTGACAAGGTAAACGCGCAGCCCAGAGTGAAAATTAATAGAAGGGAAATGCAAGTCATTCTCTCACTGAGAAACTAATTGTATTCAATTATATTCAGGTGACAATTTTTTAATCACCTGAACTACATAAACACAAAGGCACAGAACTCTATGTACCTTACGTAGTTATAAGTGCTGTATTTTATTAATATAAACCCATCTTAGGAACAAGATGTATCAATGGATGATTGAAGGAAATTATTAACACATTACTTACAGTTTTATAACACTGAGTATAATATCCTGATGATATTTAAGCTCTTTGCATAGAACAGTGACGAAACAAGAAAACAAACAAACAAGTTGACTAGCACCCCAAAATGAGCAGATTTGGGGTAGCATTATTTGATTTTCAAATAGTATGATTTATTTGCTTATGTTTCTAATCTATTCCACATATATGTATTAAAATCCAGACTATCCAGTTCAAGTGTTTAATAGTCTCAAAGGACCTGTTCTCTAAGAGAAAGAAGATGATTTCACACCATTTTCTGTCAGTACAGTATCATTCTTAAGGAATGGCATTTTCTGCATCAAACTGCACAGTAATTTACAATTTAACATATAAATCTCTCCTAATTGAGCAATCACACATCTGGCGCTCTATCAGAACAATCATGCTAAATTCAAACACTCAGTAACAGTACTGTTAATTGCATGTTATTCCAATTTTTTGTGCAGGTGAGGGTTACAGATGCTGTTCATATCCAAGGAGTTCAACAGTGTAAGGCTACAGGGATTTTTTTTCTGCTTTTTCTAAGCTAGAAACAGTGAACCTCAGAAGAAAGGTTGAAATTTAAATATCCCTGAGCCTAAGAGAAATTGACCTGGTCAGCCACAGATGTAAGAACATGTGAAATCTCTTTTTCCAGCCTTCCCCACTGTATAACTAGAGCTTCCTTTAATTAGGACAGCCTTGACACCATGGCACACACATGGGTATGTCCAGGCAAGCATTTATATTTGAAGGCCCTAATCTCAAACTGAATTGTACCCAGCATAGTTTATTGTGGCCTCTGATAAAATTGTCTCTGTAAAGAGACAATTGCAGACACCAACTAGACTTACTAAAGTCAATAAATATTTAAAACAGCACTGTTGACTTCATAACAGTGGTGATAGATTTAGCTCTGGATTTTAATCAGACCTCAGGAAGGCAATTTTTAGCTGTGGCTTTGAATGCTGTCTATCTGAAGAGAGTAGCTGAATTCCTCAGTCAAGAGGCCTCTTTGCAAAGAGTTGACACAGCTCTCCAGGGTTTGGCATCCCAAGGAAGTGGCAGTAGCTAATGAGCAGCCCTGAGTCTGGTGTCTGACCTCCAGAGACATGTTTAAGTGACTAGCACCCCTTATGCTCAGCACAAGGCTGTTCTGTATCATCTGTAAGAGGCACATAAAACTCTCTCTTTACTTTTTATGCCAGGTAGAGGAAAGTAATTCTGCCCATCCACCCTATCCTGGTGAGTCCTCACCTGGAGTACTGTGTTCAGCTCTGGAGTCCTCAGTACAAGAAAGACATGGACCTATTGGAATGACTCTAGAAGAGGGCCACAAAGATGATCAGCAGGCTGGAGCACCTCTGCTGTGAAGACAGAGATACTGCTCTCTCTGTGCTGCTGAGAGAGTTGGGGTTGTTCAGACTGGAAGAGAGAAGGCTCTGGGGGAGACCTTATTGCAGCCTTTCGATCTATAAAGGGGGCTTATAAGAGAGATAGGGACAGACTTTTCAGTAGGGCCTCTGGTGATAGGACAAAGCAAAATGGTTTAAAACTAAAGGAGGATAGATTCAGACTAGACCTGCAGAAGAAAATTTTTACGATGAGTGTGGAGAAACACTGGCACAGGTTGCCCAGAGAGGTGGTAGATGACCTATCCCTGGAAACATTCAAGGTCAGGCTGGACAGGGTTCTGATCAATCTGATCTAGGTAAAGATAGATCTCCTCATTGCAGCTGGCTTGGACTACATGACCTTTAAAGGTCCCTTCCAACCCAAACTATTCTATGAGTCCCTGACTACCTTGGGCAGCTTGAGTTACCTTGTGTGAGCTAGATACTCACGCATAGCTAGCCTGAAGCCTGCTGAGCAAGGGTCATATTTGCTTCATGTTGTCTATATCACACCTAAAAGAAACTTGCCTGGAATTCAGTTTGGAAGATGATAAAAGAAAGGGAAAATCCCATCTGCTTCGGTATCAAAATTACAGGCATTTTTTCCAGAAAAGAGATTTTTATTTGTTTTGTCTCTGGATAGATAACATTGAAATAACTCAAAACAAACATACAAAAAAAGTCATATCAAGAAACTAAAATGTTTCAGCTTAGGCCAATTCCATGTGAAATGACACTGAGGACAGGAAGTATCCAAAACATCATACAAAACATCTAGATTTTGTGAAAACTGCATTTTTCAGTGAAATGTTTGTTGGTTATGGTTTTCATCTGTACGTTTCCAGCAAGCCCTATTGCAAATGTATAGGATATTAGGAGAGTAGATCTAGAAAAGAATCCTCAAATCATCTTGTCTACTTCTATGTACTGGAAAAGGATCAAGTATAGATATAAAATCATACAAGCATAGAATCATAGAATCATAGAATGGTTAAGTTTGGAAAGGATCTTAAGATCGTCTAGTTCCAATCCCCCTGCCATGGGCAGAGACACCTCACACTAAACCATGCCACCCAAGGCTCTGTCCAACCTGAACTTGAACACTGTCAGGGATGGAGCATTCACAAGTTCCTTGGGCAACCTGTTCCAGTGCCTCACCACCCCCACAGTAAAGAACTTGCTCCTTATATCTAACCTGAACATCCCCTGTTTAAGTTTAAACCCATTACCCTTTGTCCTATCGCTACAGTCCCCAATGAAGAGTCCCTCTCCAGCATCCAAATATGATCAGAATAAAAATTCTGTGCAACCATAATCATGGGTTGTAACTAGATGATCCATAAAATCCCTTCCAACCCAAAGTATTCTATGATTCTATGATTCTATAATGAAATAGTCTTTCCATCAACTTGTTCTCATCAGTTTTTGCATTATCTACCTCTAAGACAGGTCATAGCTTATGGAAGATTTTTTACACAATATTGCCCTGCTTCCTATCCCTGGTATCCCTACGGACATGCTTTCTATTTTTCTAGGGTGGGAAAGGCAATCAGGAAGAAAGAATGGGCAGGGAGGGATGAGTTCGGGTGCTTTCTGTACAGAAAGATTTAAGGCAATGCTCTTTGAGACATTCAGATCAATTAGATAATCAAAAATAGATAAGTGCAAATATCTTCATTCTCCTCTACATAATACTGAAGCTATTGTTGCAAATGATATAGCAAAATGCCTCTCCTGTGACATCTGTGGACACATACACCAAAAAAAAGGCAGCAGACTGTTACAGAAGAGAAGGAGAACTTTCAACTTCTTAAAACTCTTTCTCTGCATGCTACTTTCATATAGTCTTTCCTGGAGACCTGAATTTTTGTCTGTAAAATAATTCTTACTAGTTTTCTGTAATACAGGAAAAGAAAAGAAAACATGCTGTTATTGCAGCATTGTTAGTTTTATCCATCTGGAAAGCATAGGTTTTCCTCTCTGGCATCCCAATAACAGTAAGAATGGAAACAGTGACAAACTTAGGCAGTTTAATAAGCTCCTAAATCTATTTTAATTAAGGAAAGCCTACTGACCTCAGGTTTTAAACATTGGTTAGCATATGAGATAACATACAAAGAAAAGATACCTGTGCTTGCATCCTGGTTCAAGACGTTGAGAACCTGGCAGTATGTACAGTATATGCAGGTTTCAGTGACCAGAGGACAAGCATTCTCTTTCTCTTTTGACATAAAAGGGATAAGATAATATCTCATAACTTTAAAAGCTTCTGAATAAGTAAGCTAGCTAAAAGCACCGAGTGCTTTTAGAGTTTAACCGTAAAAGGAGATTAAAAAACCACACCATGTTAAGAAAACATGAGTAATCTAAACCGCTGGAAAATTGTTTTAAAACAAAAGATTTCAAAATAAAGAAGCACTGACAGTTCATAGAGGGCTGGAGAAACTGATCATAGAAAGTAAATATAAGAAAACAAAACTGCCCTGATAAATAAGAACATAAAATATACAGAGCTGCCCAAGCGCCCTTAGCCATTCATTTATATCAGAACTGCTGGACAGATGATGCAGTATGAAATTGATTTCTTAGATTAGCCATCAATGGATACTCCATACCTAGACTAGCTACATATGCAACCTGAAAAATCAATATTTGTGCACTGTTAGGATATCAAAGTTGCTCATCTGAAGGGCAAATCTAGCACTAAGTGCTAGATATTTTGATGCTCCATTAGCTTTAAGGGTGCATTATGTTTCTAAAATTAGCATCTGCTTCTCATTAATCAATGAAGAGTGCGAAATGTATTTCTAAGAATCGTTGTCTTATAATAACAATGTTGGTCCAAAACTGAACAGCAAAACTGAATGGCGCAGGAGGAAGATGAAAATGCTCCACACCGGTGAGCAAGGCAGTGCCAGAAGGAAAGAGCAATGTGGGATTCTGTGATCTTCTGACAAAGTGATGGAGATACAGTTTGATGCAGGGAAAGGCACAGCACTACCAGACTCCTTACTGAACCTGCAGAAAGAGACATCCAACCGTCATCATGAGGCACATGTCCCTTAGCCCTGTAATAACTGGTATGGTCAATGAAGGTCTTATCAAAAGATCATAGAAACAAAGAGAAGGTTTTCTGTTGCCTCTACATGGGTCTTGGACGAGGCCCAGCAAGCGCAGTTTATCATATGGGTGGACATGCATCTGGACTGGTGGTGTCATATTCATTGGGAGCATCCATACCCCTATTTAAAAATAAGCTGAAAAAAACCCATCTAGTTCAAATATTCCTTGGACCTTTTCTATAAACTAGGTCAGCCCCAAAATTTGTGTCAGGGCCTTGCATGCACCAGTGGGGCTTAATGGCCCAGATCAGCCTAACCTGGGAGCCCTACCCACACACCTGCTGCCTCTTGGTCCAGAAGCCAAATTTCAGCTCAGCCCTTGGCAGCTAGTGCCTGCCTGAGCTACACCACAGGAGCACCACTTCCAAGGCCTGTCTCCTGCTGTTATTTAATGCACTCCCTAGATGTAACCCATCCCAGGTTCATCACTTCATCTTGTGCGATGATTGCTGGCTGTCCACAGGACCTGTCACTGTCACCAACATGGCCTTGCTCTGCTGCTGTGGGATTGCACATTCTTGGTGAGATCCTTTGCATCTGGGTTGCCCTTTGCTCCCAGCTCATCCTCCTTTGTGGAACAGCCTGCCTTTACTACTCCCCAGCAATCGTAATTATTCCAAGAGCACTTTTAAATTAAATATCTCTATGACGGGTCAAACCCTAGAGAAGAAAAAATATGCTTGTGTTGCCAGCTCAAGAGGAAATGAAGTTGCACATTTAATATTCAGGCAAGAGAACTGCTGTGGCACCTCCAGATACTCCAGACTGCATAAAAAATCAATTCAGACTGAAAGTGGGCAAATTAATACCATGGAATAAAGTGACTATACTGTACAATCTGTATAAACATTGAATGTCTTTCCCCACCTTTCAACAAAGATTTAATATAGGAGTCTGTGGTGAGCTGAGATAATACTAAGATTTCATTTTATTTATAAAATACACCACAGATCATTTATTAATACATGAAGGATCATAAATAATTTAAAAAGGCCTGTAATTGTCAAAATCAATGCACAAAATATACTAGCTGATTTTTGCACTTGCACTGTGTTCATTTGCTTAACTTGGTAATTTGGAAAAGTCTAATTCACAATGGATTGCATCAGTAATGTTGTTCTTCCATAAACATATTTTATAAACTAAATTATCTGTTAGTAACATAAATCTAGAGAATCAACCATACCCTGACTAATTCTCTCTGGTCTTCAAAACCAAAACCAAATCTCTCTTGTATCTAAACCTGGAAGTTCTTGACTCATGGAAAATTTCCTATAAAAGTCAATGGTGACAGCAGATTAAATCCAACAGACATTTTACGTGAATGAGGACTTTGTGAAACTTCCAGTTGAAATTTTTCTTGTCATCACACAGAGGAAGGGATAAGAAACTCCCTTCCCTCCTTCCTCCTTCCCTCCTGACTCCTTTTTGTAAAGCTGATGCCAGAGCAAGCTATGAACAATAATCCACTCTATTTGGAAGAAGCTGCACTCTGAAAGACTCTTTTTTGACAGAGCATGATTTGTTTTACAAAACTTAGGAATGGTGCTAAGCTTCCTAGTGTGTTACTTACTAGGACATTACTTATTAACTATGTTCAGAGGTACTCTTTTATACAGCATCCTTCTGATGTTCATTAACTGTGATCTTAGGGAGATGTACACCCAAGAGACGGTGTGAAGGAGAACGGGAGAAGGAAGAAGAAAACCTGTCCAAGTCTTCCTAAACAGCAGTCATCCAATTAATAAATTACGACCCGTGAAAGGGCATCAACCACAGCTGTGTCTTTGCATAGAGCTAGCTCCCAGGAGGTATTCTCTCAGGGCTCTTCCATAACGAGGCATAACTGGCCACTTACCAGCACATGAGGATGGATGTCTGTAAGCCCTACTGAGCCTACAAGAAGATTTTGGCCCTACGTTAAATTTTAGCAACTTGGAGGACAAATCCTTCACAAGAATAACTCCATGTAAAAACACTGACTGACATGGAATGGCAATGGTTTAGAGTAGCTAAGACCTGAGCTATTCATTTAACAGTGTATTTTGATTTCAAAATCCGTTTCACTTGTGCACCTCTGGTTGAACTATGTTATGACTTAGTCATTCTTTGGAAGTAGCAACCACAGCCATGTCATTTCATGTAAGTTATGGCCCTGTATAATTGACTTCAAAAACTTCAGCGTAAAATATCACTGTAAGAGCTTGAAAGTAAAAAAAAACAAAAACACAAACCAAACAACCAAACCCTACTGTTAAGAACTTTCCCTTTACTGTTGATATTGAGGTTATAAGGTCATTTCCAAGCAAAATCTTAAAACTACATTTTTTTCCTTTTTTTTTTTTTCCACAGTATTAATGCAAACCTTTTGCTGATAGAGTGCAGGCAGCAAAATCAGAAAACACTTGTTTTTTCTCCTAGATGATTTCTGGACTTCATTTTCTCTGAAGTCTCTTATGTTTGGGCTGTTTTCAAATCTTGCTACTTTCCCTTTGAAATATCTCCAGATACACTCTGTTCTCTCTGTTGAGATTTACCCTGTCACTACACGTGTCACATCCCAAATGTGTCTTCCAGGTGTTAGCCTTTTGTCCCAGTGCTAAGCTGGCTTCCCCAGATCCATCCAAAATTCTGCTGTTAAAATTACCTTTCTGCTTTATGACTTTTATCATGATGACTCCTTTGCTTCCTCATTAACCTCTCTAGCTAGTAAAAGTTTTCTACCTACCTATTTAGGGATCTTGATGTTTGGGTTAATTGAGATACTCTTTGTGCTGGAAATAACAATAACCATCAAGACCTTTATTAGAAAATCAAATACCGTATAAACATTTTTGGGGAAAGAAAACACAAACAAACAAACAAATAAACAATTTGGCCTAGGTTAAAACAGTCTGGTTTAAAGAGCCTTCAATAATTTTACTTCATTTTTCCCTGCTATCATTCTTTAAAATTAAAATTATCAATATTTTCTTGCACCTTCAAACACACACACACAAAATGTTATTTCAATAAGAAAAGCAATAGCATTCTTCATAGTACTTAAGCACCTCTTTGCAGGTACTGCAGAACTTAGAATCTCACCCACACCAGGACAAGCCTTGCAGCTTCTCCAGCTGGGGCTCTTTGCAGAAGAGAGCCTGGCTGACTGCTCCCAGAGAATAAGGTTCTGTCACAACAGACAGAAGCTGGAATTGTAAGTACAAACAACATGAACAATAGCCAGATGTGCACCAGTCTTTTTATATTACTGCCAAAGTTTATTAGCCAAAGCTGCTCCAAAAGAGTTAATCCAGGAGAATTCAAATACAACAGAGAGCTGCTGAGAGCAAGGAGCTAAAATCATTGCAGTGCTTCATTTGTTGCTGCATATGGAGGTGCTTTGCGCAGTTCTCAAGTCATAACTTTGAAGAGACACTGACACATGCTTTGTTGGAGAGGTATAGTACACCATCACACAAGGCTTTCATCAGAGCAGGCTTCCAGCTGAAATGCTAGAACGAAGAGGAGAGCTAGAGAACGAAGGAGGAATGCTAGAGCAGCTAGAACTGCTGCAGCAAAGCAGACACACAACAGTAAGCAAGCTTAGCACTAGCTATTTCTTCTTTCTTTCTCATGTCTTTCGACACCTAGCACTCCATGATCATCCCCTTTCATCCTTTAGTTCATAAATATTTTACTGAGTTGGCTGAGGTCTTTTAACAGAATAGGGTCTTTTAAAGTTGGACATAGTAGAGATAGGTGTCTACACAAAATGAAAAAAGGCAGCCTTTGAGGTGGTCTCCTTTGTTGCTGTGCAGGATACTGGGGAAATCATGTTTCAACTGTGGAAGGATGCACACCCTGGCTGAATCCCACCTAGGGATGCACAAGATGTTTTACTTGACAATTTTAATTTTTTGAAATTTTAAGTTTCACTTCTAAACCTGACAGGTCAAATTCATGCTTTGTCTGTATCACCTCTTTTTTCCTGGAATACCTTGGAGATTGTAAATAGCATAAATAGCATACTTAAAAATATGACAATTATTTCAAATAAATATAAATACATCAGCTGAAACAACTTTATGAAGGATTAGAGGAAAAATTGCTAGAAAAAGCATTGTTGACTAGAACAATAATCAGAAGATCCATTTTCCTTGTTAAGGTGAATCATCATAATGCAAGTCTCTGTTTCGGGGTGCTCCAGCTCTTGTCAGAAATCCAAATTAAGAGGTTAAATAAAGAAGCAAGAATATCAAAAATCCCAAGAAGAAATCAAGCAGTGGTTATAGCTACAATTCAAGTATTTTCTGGAAAAGAAATAAAACTTTAAAGAAGGGACTGTATTCGAGGCAAATCCCTGAGGCACCTAGGTTTGCTTTTCTCTTAATATAGTCATGATCCTTAAGAAATATTCTGCCTGCTTCTAACAGCAAACCCCAGGATGATTGTAACAGCACAGTAGATTGGGCAAGGAATTATATCAACTTAATCGATTTCAAACAAAATGAGAAAATAAATTCTCTGTGGATGTTTACAGTCTAAGATTTTATTAAAAAAAATTGCTACTTTAGATTTCAATTTAGAAGCCTACAGAAAGTATCCATAATTCATAAAGGTTAAAAATAAATCATTTAGAGAAACCTCAAAGGGGAAAAACATTCAACATGTAAAGAAGGTCATGCCTCTGAACACAAAGGTTAAACATGTGTGTTTTCCCTTCTCTCTCTGATTCAGTCCAGCAGTCACACACTGAGCCTTCTTAGATGATGCAGCTTCAAGGACACCTCAGTGTGCACAGTCATCCTACAATATCTTTTCTGTTCTAATCCACCTCCTAAAATCTATTTCTTATGCCTTAAGTCATCAATACCATGTTCTTTTATATACAAATAATCATTCAGAACGTGTAGAAAGCAATTTATGTCACTGCTTCAAAATATTCACACCTTGTTGTGGCACCATACAAACAGAGAAGTTAGGGAGAAGCTGGGTAAAAACCAGCACTCATATAGGTAGAGGATGACAGCTTCCAAACACAACTCTACAATTAGTAGTTTTTAATTCATTTTATTTTAGTATGTGTTAGGAGCACTCTGAGTTTATCTAGAGACAGAGAAGGGTTTGTGCTGCTCTAAGAGCACATCAAACATGGGAAATGGCAGCACAGCTACAGGAGCACTGCACTGCCCTCATACTATCTCACCATTACTATTTTCCTCCATCCTGCCTCCCCCAAAATCTGGGGCAGTAACAGCTCCAGAAGCCACTGCCAGTACTGAGCTATGGTGAGTTCATGCTTTCCTCTCCAGAGGAATCATCTAATGATTTTTAAAGGGTACCTAGTAGTATATATAACCAGCACAACACAAGCAGGGGTCATTAAGGTCAGCCCAGACTTCTTACAAAAACAACTGCATGATGAACTGAATGTCCACATGTACCTGTGGTTAGTTCCTGTGTGACCCCATTTTGCTTTCACATTATAAATCAATGCACTACATCCATACAGTAAAGCTTTTCCTCTACCAGCTTCTCAAGCAGAACTACGCCATTAGCCCCATCCTGAACTTCAGATGCAAACCTCACATACTTGATAATGGTTGCTGTGGTTTCCACCTGCACAACACAGGGAGCAACTTTTAGGGAATAGGGAATTAATCTGACCTGCTTTTGGCACATAAAAGACTCACGGTACTTTAGCTCATGAAACTGGGATAAAAAAGCATAGCAGCAACAACTGAGATATAACTGTGTTGAGGAAGCTGTCCTTAATGAATTTAAAACATTATATTAATGCAATCTTGGTATGTCTCTTTCCTTTGGAAATGCTGATACATGACGTTTTGATTATGATTTACGTGCCTCTCTCTTGGACACTAAGTAAACAGCAAAATCATGTATCTTCTTCCTTTGGAAATGCTGACACATTACGTTCTTGATTTTGATCTATGCACCTCTGTCTTAGACACTAAGTAAACAGCAAAATCATGTATCTCCTTCCTTTGGAAATGCTGATACATTACGTTCTTGATTTTGATCTATGCACCTCTGTCTTAACAGGAAGTAAACAGCAAACAACTGTTGTATTTGAATGTTTTGAATGCAGGTTGGAGATGGCTTGATCTATGTGCAAGCTCCTGCAGGATCTATATTACTCATCTAACAGTGTGCACTCAAGCAAAGGCTTCCACACAAAGTAGTTTGGTTTTGGGAGGTTTAAATTGTGACCATAAACAAAAGAAATTCCAAGAACTAAGATACTAGCTGGCAGGATTGCACACCAGACAGGGATAATCAGTGTGGCCCACTGGCAATGGATTGGTGGAGTCAAGCAGCTGGTGCTGAAGAGATGATTTTGATCCTTCTCTCACCTTGGGAGTTTTACTGCAGACTAGGTTAACTCCAGTCTCATGCACTGAGCACGTATGAGCAGGTGGAACACATGATTTGCACTCCCAGAATGCATTTGCTGATTTGCTTTCATCTAAACAGAGTTTGGTCCAAGCCCTCTGGCATCATTTTGCATCCTAAGCAGGGAAAATTGGGAAATTTTGCTTCAGAAGCACACCCCTGATGCAGACTCACATATTGCCAGAGATGCACCTGGTATGCTGTGCCTTATTGACCTTTAGGTCCAAATTTGATTTGATCATTTCTAATCTTTGTGACTAGGATGCAAAATGAATGACCTCAGACTTTCCCATTGGCACTAGAGGTGTCAGTTTGTGATTTAGTATCTTTAAAAATGAACATGTTTCCCCCAACCCTGCATACAAAATGGAATTAAAAAACTGCAGGAAAAAACATGGAAAGAGCTACTTTTAGGAAATTCTTGAAAGGTACTAAAACCAAGGGACTTTAAAAATTAGTCTCTAAGAAAGTCATACTGAAAGCTAAAACCTGGGACTGGTTAAATCTCTCTAGAATTCAGGCATGAAATGTCTAATATTACAGTGCTTGCTTCGTACAAGTAATGACTGCTTGGAGAGACATTACAATAATTTTGCTTCCTGAAATTTTCCCCAGTCCATTTTTTAAAACATGTTTTAAATCAGTAATACATTGTTTGTATATCTTTGAAATTTAGAAACTGAGCAAATAAACTTTAAATAAATTTTTCAGGGTCCCATGGAAATCTGTGGCAGAATGTCATTTTCAGGAGTGAATGATGCTGTGCTCATTAATAACATAAATTGTAGTGATCCAAGTTGCCATTGGCTTCTTCCTCTTTACAAAAGTAGGAACCTTTCCCCATGTAAGTAGGGGGAGCCATACAAAATTAACTGTATTCTGGAGAAATATTTAAAATAAACCACATTCCTGCTGAATCTATGGTGGTTCTATTAAGCCAAATCATGGAGGATGCCACTGAGTGAGAGAACCCACTGACAGCATTTCTAATAGTACAAGCATCCTGATAATAAATCCTCAATAAAAGACAGAATTCCTCATTAGTAGCATCCTGGAAGAAAAAGATATCTAGGAGAATCTTAAGTGAGAGAAAACAACCAGCCACACATCGGCTTAAGCAGATTCTAAAATGCAGGATTATTATTATTTGAGCACAGATAAAATAAAGGTACTGTGCATCTAACAAGCAGTTGACTAAAACCAGGTGGATGAAAAAAAAAAGTTAGGAGGAAATTTTGTTGTGTATCTATGTGGAACTTCATATACTTTGTTAATGCATTTGAAAATACCTAAAGAACTAATTGGTACTTTCAAGTTCCAGGCCTGTATCTTATCTTTCTCTCACCACTGTTTATCACAATGGAAGTGATGATGCATAGCCCTCATCAATATTTATGCTAAAAATATGAGGGCTGATTGTGGAATATACATATTCCTTAGACACAGGTTTTCTTTTGAATAAATACACCCTTTGTTTGCTAAAGATGTGGATGCATCCTTTATTCATGTTCAGCTCTGAATAAATTCCCACTTACCCCCAGACCTAGCATTCCCTCTGATTTCAGCCAGCTGTGAGGCAGAATGCTATGCAGAGAAAGTGCAGGATAAAAGTACAATAGAGCTTTGCAGAGAGAGCTGTAACTCAAAAAGAGACACTTTTAAAATACAGAAATAAGTTTATTAGGAACAAATGCAAGATGCTGAGGACAGTATAATAATTTTTTGTAAAGTTTTACTTTACAAGATGGGGCAGATTGGGATAGATGTTGGAATTTTTTGGTGGGGGTTGCAATGGGGGTTGCAATAGGTGTTGGGTGAAATTTCGTCATGGATTTGTTAGATGTAGTGCCACATCCTCTTAGTTTGGACTGATGAGGAAACCACACTGAAAGACAGCAGCAAGGAATAAAATGTCTCCAGCTGCTGTAGCAAGACATGCCCCTGTGCATTGTAGTTCACATAATCCTAAAGAATATAATTTACCAGGCTCCAGAAGAAAAAAGGGGAATATCTGGCCATTATATATTTTTAAAACAAACAAAAACAAAACTAAAAGCTTTTATGCCACTACCCCTGTATGAGATCAGATTAGAAGAGAGGCTGCCATCAGGCCAGTATGCAGTTACAAGGGACTGAGCCATGAAAGAAAGACACAATCCCAAATTCTTTAGTGCTTAAAATAAATTTTTAAAGCCCATACTGCTGCCTTTGCCTATGTATCTAAGGATTTTACCAGTGTGGCAGTGTCAAGTACTATGCAAAATCTTTTTTGTCTAACAGAAGTATTTAATGTTGACCTCAATTAATACAAAGTGAATTAGAGATGAACACCACCGAGCTGGTACATACTCAAAACAGCCACAAAACCACCATAGTTAGAAGAAAAAGAAAAATCAATTAGTGATACAAACCCTCAAGGCTTCATGGCATCATCAACTATTAGTGGATGAGCTTAGGAAAAAACTTTGCCTACAAGCAAGTACTGCAGATATCTGCAGCACTTGAGCTACTGGCAGCAATGGTACACCACACAAAATGGGCTGCTATTCTGATCCAAGGAGGCAATGCCCCCTGTTACACAATTACATTGAATTCAAAGGAATTAGTTAGGGTGAGATAGCTTTGAATCCTTGACATTTCACAAAGCAGAGTCTGTATCTCAATACTAATGGTGATACTGTCATGGCTGTAGGAATTTAAAGCAGGTTCCCTTCATTTAAGGAACCTCAAAAGCCTGCAAGAAACATTTGACGTGCTCAAAAGTTTTTTTATGAATAGAACAGTGTCATCTAACATGGATTTTTGCCACTTTTACAGTAGAACTCAGCTAATGTAAATTAGTGCATGCTTTCATTCAGGAAGTGAAAAAATAAACGTACCATGTTAGAACTACAGAGGGAATTTCAGGTAGGCAAAATCTAATTATGTGAGATGGAATACAGCCAGTGATGCCAAGTAACACGCTTACTCTTGTGAAATGTGCCGTAGGATTTTCTTTTAATAGTTAGACTTGCTCTGGACCTTCCTTTTTTATTTCTTCTGAAAGACTGAGAATGTGCTCATTTGCGTGAAATCAGTTCTAATGGATATAATGAAAATTTACACAGGTCTTGTATAACTGGATTTAACAGCTAGAATCTGAAGTTTAGGTATGGCCAGCATTAGGCCACAAAGGCACCTTTGTACAGTGTCAACATTTTTTTGCAGAGACTGGAGACAAGTGGCAATAAAAATTGTGTTGAGACTGTCTTTTAAAATACTTCACACACTTCATAAATAAAACTCTGTATTTTTAGAATATTAATAAAACTGTCCTGCTTCTGCCCCTTCGGTTTTAAATATCCATCTTGTCCCTTTAAAGCTGTGACCTTGAAAAGGGGAAGGAGGCAGAAAACAAAGCCAGTAACAGTGCTCATATCCTGAAGAAACAAACCCAGAAAATGGTTGAAATACCCCTCACCCCAACAGTTCAAAGCCTACCTGTCTTATTTCTACACAGCACTAATTTATGTGTGTATGTGTGTGTCTGTGTGTGTTTAATGCCAACAAAATGACATTGGAAATTACATATGATTTCCGCATTGCACAAAGGTATAGGTGGCTCATTGAACCGTGTGCCAGATTCAGTGAATTCCTTATGTGTGATGGCAAGCACTTGGCAGCTTTAGCACTATTGATCATTGCAATGGTTAGTAGTGGTGCTCTGTACCAGGAGCTGACATCCTAGCTCAGTAGCTTCTAATTCCCACCCCATGCCTTTGTGGTAATTTTGCTGTGAAACTACATTAGCCTGCCACTCAAAGGCAGAAAGAAAATCCCAGTGTAGAATTAGCAGAGAAGAAACCCAAAGCAGCAGGCATAGTTGCACCCACCTCTTGTAGAGGCAGCTTACCCATTAAGGCACGCTGAAAGCAGAGGCAAAGGAGATCCTTTGCAGGAGTATTTATATCCCACATGCTAGTATCATAAAAATGATAAGAAAGATAAATCAACAACAGTATTTTTTTTCCTCCAGTTTTTAGGATGTTTTTAATACAATGAACAATGCAAAGTCATGCCCCAGCCATCTCACATTGCATCTACAAACAGCTTGCTCATCACTCTTTGTTCAGGTTACAAAACAAACAAAATCTTCTCCCATTTGTTCATGAAAGAAAATATGTTCATATCCATGTTATATGGTGAAGTGATTCCAATTAGAGTGATTCCTGGTTATCTATGCAAAGCTAAAATAAAAACAAACCACATTATGATTTTAATATCCAGCCATGACAAATTCTCTAGTTGCGGGTATCAGCAATGAAGTTTTACTGTTGCAGAATCACCTATAGGCCCTGGGACATAGAATGTGCTAGGATGCCAGAAGTCACAATTTTCTGTGAAATCTTGAGCATGACAGCACATGATGAGTTCTCGGTTTTAGTGGTTCCCATTTATACCCCTTCTGCTGCAGATGACACAGACCACATATACACAGCAGGCAGTAATGTCCCTACAGCATCTTGCACCACCCACAGGTATCTGAATCAGAGATTTAATGAGAGGCTTCCACGGGTCTCCAGTCCTGCATAAGTTAAGACAGTGCAGGGAGGGTGCAGTTGAGAGCATTATTTTGCTGTGGAGTGCTGCTGATATGGTGCCTGGGCTTCACCAGCTGGAGCTACACCTCCCCTAAAGCTCCAGTAACCGGAGTGAGCTTCTTTAGACTCAAATTGAGTGTACACAGCTTAATAAAGGTAATTTTTTATTTTCCAACCTCCTTTATGTATCAAAGTAACCATTTTTGCTCAGGTTTTTTCCTTTACTCTCTGGAAAAAAAGAAATTAGGAATTTAATATATGAGTATTTTAATATTTTCATCAGCAGAGTATCTTTCGAGCATAGCAGTCTAACTCACATCTGTATTTCCATGATTTAAATTCAGCTAGTAAAGAAAAATTACTTTTTTTTTTTTTTTTTTTTACAAACAAAAGTAATATTTCGGAACATGTACTGTTGGGATAAGGGGCATAATTCAGGTTATTCTTCCAGAGAGCTCTAGGCAAAGCCAGAAAGTGCAGATTTGGATCAGAACACTCCCTGTGTTCAGAGTTGCTCAGAGGCTGAGTATTTTTATTCAGGTCTCTCTGGAAATTGTTCCTGTAAGCACAAAATCTACTCTTTGACTAGCTTCTAGCACTTCAAAGTCTGGGCTCATGCCACAGAATGAAATAGCTATTGAGTGAGAAAGGGAGCAAAAGCTTTCTGAAGCCACCTTGCCAACATGACTCAAAACAACTATGAAGGGACCATCTATAAAGCTTGGAAGTTAGTTTAAGCTCTCTTCACACAGAATTTTTTACCTTTCTACCAGAAAACATCAATTAGTGCTTTAGAGCTGCTGGCATCCCCAGCTGGCCTGAAACCACCAATTCACCTACTGAAGGCCAATGTTTTTTTCATGTCTTTGCTTACTGTAACAGTAAAGATTTAATACCATGTGATCTAGGAATTCTTTATATTTGCCTTGAATATTAATTGCCATAACAGGAAAATGATTGTGCTACACAGCCAGTGTATGGCTACACAGTAGAGAAAATATTTCCACAGTGAATAAATGATATGCAGGACATGGGTATGCATAAGTTTATTTCAGGTGATCAAGCAAATAGCCGTTGTTTGAATTCCTGAAAGGAAAGTTCAAAGCTGCCATCATCAACAGTGGATTTTTTTTATCTTTCTGCCAAGTAAACAAGTATGTATGCAGAAGATTTCCTCTAGTACCATAGCATCTGCATTCAGAGCATAAGCAAAGCATCTGACGAATGAAACAAAACCCCACACTTCAGCCAAAGACAGGTTGTGTTAGCTGTCAGATATCCTTTAAACAAATCAGATAACAAACGAAAAGAAAAACAATGGAGAAAGAAGTAAAATTAGCTGTGTATGTGATACTGTTTAAAGATTTGCCAAACGGACCTTAACAACATCTTAAACACATACAGGACAGAAAAATGAGGAAAAAAAATCATAACCCATACTCTGGTTTATATATTTTATTACATCATGAGTTTATCAAATATTCTGTACTTGTGCTTATCTACAGAATTTAAAGCTACTGCCCCTACATATTTTAATAATCTTTTGCTTGATCAAGAAATAGACATTTCATAATCCCACAGCATGAAACTTGGAATTTTGCCCACATTTTCTTGATGCTTTGTGTCAGCTTCTCATCTTTCCTGTGGTTGGCAATTTTCAGTAGTAAAACGTGTAAATTATTACTTTCAGAAGAAATATCAGCAAGTCATTACAGTCAGTTAAAAAGAAATAAATATGGAAATAGGAATATTAATAATGTTGTCCTCCCACAGACCCCTAATATAAGAAATATTCAGTTTTACAGAAAAAATCCAAGGTATTCCAGACAACATATATGAATCCAACCACTATTGCTCTCAAATTCAACATGTTTTGAGGAAGGCATTAGTCTTAGTAGGTGTTACGCTCCAAAATTAAAGAAATTTTCCAAAACTGTTCAAAGACAAAGTTGACAAAAAAATTGCAATTCCTTATAAAGTGGTATCTATGTTTTAAAACTCTAGGCATGTATTCATATTGTCATTATTCTTTAGAGTTTTAGGTTGCGACAGCAATATAAGGGAGTGAAAAAGCAAATAAACGTGGAAGTGAAAAAGCAAATAAACTTGGAAATAAAATCCTTGGGGGTTTTTAGGTAGTTTGAAATGATGTTGGCTTTGGGTATTATTGCTGCTGTTTCTTTCCTATAGATCATGACTTTCTCAAATATTATTTACTTTTGAAACTTTTGTCTCAAAGTCATCTAGTACTGCATTATCAACTAAGCTGAACCAGTGCTACACTCTGTACTTTTGACTATAAAAACTTCAGGTGACAGAAATTCAGTGTGGCATGCAACCTCCTAAAATTTCTTGTTTACCCAATTATTGATAAAACAACAATCACCAAAGGACATCTGCCCCTTAAATGTTTTAATTTTGAAATTTTTTGATTGCAGGAGATGAACCTTTTAGCAAAAAACAATAAGGGGCAGGGAATAAAATAAAACCCACTGTTCTAATTGTGTTTCCTTTTACTAAAGGGTATGAGAAACATACGAGAAAAGCAGTACCTGTGCAAAGTCACTTGCTTATTGCTAAAGCTTTTCCAGATATTCAGTCAATAAAGTGGATCTTTCTTTGGTCAGCCAATCAGAATGAGTAACAGCATGGTTAAAATGAGAAAATTGTGCAGAGGGCAAAGTGGTGGTAAATGGAGGCTTCTCTCAGCTGTACGGAGATGATATTGTAGTAGACAAAGGAAATAAAGCTGATGGTATGCATTTGTATCTGGTAGTGATAGCTTTATAATTCAATATGTGCAACCACCAAAGAGGAACAAAAGCATGCCAGTCTTAGTAATAGGTATAGAAGTTATAATTAAAGAAATAATGTAGAAAGCAATAACATCAATCTAAGGTAGCTTATCAGATCAAGGCAAAGTAAAGGTTGTTAGGAAAAAAGACACCTATTTAGCTCTGAAAGGACAAAGATCTGAGGAGAGCAGTTGTGAATTTCAGTGTATGACATGATGATCACGGCCTCTTCATGAAACAGAAACTGGTTTGTTAACCAATGGATTAAGAAGATCTCAATACTCTTCCTACCTTAAACAAAAGAAGTCGTGCAAGTCGTGAATATCAGGTACCTACTTTGTCATTAATGTGGGATAATTATTTCCACTCCCACTGCTGAACTGCTAAGTGTAGATAATAGAGAGGAGGTGGATGACCACAAGAAACAAGTAAAAGAGCAAAGAGCTGATGGACAGAAGGAAGATTTCAAGCAACTGTGAAAAGCCCTGAACCCTGCTGCTCTGATTCTTGGAGCAGCACTTTGATAAATCCTGATAGTTAAAAGAAGACATGGAAACCAGAAATCTGAACTAAGCTCTGGCCTACTTCTATTCTGACCATAATTACAAGAATTCTGCATAAAATCTACCCCCACAAATTACTTAAATCCAGTCAGTTCTACGTGAGCCGGCCACACACCATCAACCTAGTGAGCAGCAGAATCCAAATTTTATAACATATTTTCCCTCCTTTTTTCTAAGTTTCTGTGGCTAGAACAAGTCTCCCTTTTGAGAGAGAAGGTGGTTAGCCAAGACTATTTCAGCATCTATATTATAAATGACATAAAATTATTTCTATGCCAAAATCAGAGGTTTGTCCAAAATGATGTAAAACATGTTTGTGCTAGCTACATTATAGTGTCTAAAAGGCTTGGACCTACCTACCTACCAAATGTGTGTCTTATATGCTCTTTCATAGTGGATGGTGAGTCCATAGGAATATCAGAGAAGCTAACTGTTATAGCTTGTGTCCTGAGATAATGAACAAGGGAAATGTACCATCAAAAGCATGGATAATAAAAACATTTTTGGGGTAAAACCTGACCTCTTTCGAGGAATATATAAACATACTAAGTCGTAACTGTTATTTAAATAGGGAGATCCGCGTCATTTGTGGAGAAGAAAACACCAGGTTCTGTGAAGTTTCAGTCCATTAAACACAGTGGGGCTTATATCATAATATAAATACTTTAGAGCAATTAATTGTTGGTATCCTATTGTGCTGAGAAAGTATAATCTTAGCTCTCACACCAAGCCCAGTTGTAATGAGGAAACATTTAAAATACAGATATAACTTACAATGTAACTGAAACAAAAAGAATGTCAAGAACATCATTGAGTAACATGAGTGAATAGGGGGTGATTCTTTTGCATAAGATGAGAACTAAGGAACATTCAGTGAAACTGCTGAGTGCCAGATTTTAAGCAAACGGAAGGAAGTACTTCTCAATGTAATATATAATTATGCTGTTGAATCCATGGCCACAGGACATTGTAAATGCCAAAACTATAAATACATGGTAGATGGGTCCATAAGGGGCTATTAAAACACTAGATGAAACCTCCAGTTCAGGAAGTCCCTAAATTTCTGACAGCCAGAAGCTGGGAGAGCATAACAGAGGAAGGGTCATTTCATTCTTGTTGTGCTCTAAACATTCATCTAGTGGCCCTTGTCAGAGGCAGGACACCGGGCTAGAAGAGCTGTAGGTTTGCTTAGGTGTGACAGGCCTTACATTCTCTTGATTCAGAAACACACATAGGAAGGCAGCCTGGCTCATCTCAGCTCAATAAAAAAATAACTAGCAAGAAGCTTGGCATGCTTGTGGCCTGGCATGCATCATTTAGAAAAAGCAAAACTTGTAAGAACTGTACAGAACTGTAAATGAAAGTATATACACAGGGTACTCAGTCATTCAAAGTCAGGGTAGATTAAACTGAAGGAGGAGGTCATCGTTTCAGTAACTCAGAGAAACTCATTTAAGTTAATGGCATAAGCTGCTGATGGAAGTCCTGCAGAAGCGCCCAGTCAAAATCAATCCAAATGAATGGTGGAAGCATTTTGGGGAAGTAGAATATCAAATGATATACTGGATCGTTACACAGTTTTGGGATTCAAATCAGGAGATAAGATTGATTAATGTATTTTATCATAAGCATACACTATGGAAAAAAATCAAGTCAAGTCAGTATATGGCCCTTAAACATTCTTCATTATATCATGAAAGAATTTTGAATTTTATAGTGTTCAAAATTCACACTTTCTAGAGATATTCCTTCAAGTATACCCATGTCTAGCATGACTCTTGTCACCGCGTTTTCTGTAGAATAGTGCAGTGCTCTACACAGTTACATCTTCATATGATATATAATTTTTAATGTGTTAATAATGCTCATTTACAACAAAGCTAATACCAACAGCACTGTGTGAATAAATGAACCCTGAATCTAACATCACATGCCATGAAAACAGCAACTTGTATTCCAGCTGGAACATAATGTTAAGGCAGACAAGTATGTGCATTAGTCTACAGTATAAACCAGTTGGTCATTGAAATAAGAAATGTTTATTTGGAAAAGAAGATATGAAAAGGCATTTTTAAGATTGTATGGCAGATTACAGGTTATATATTTTTCAAACAACCACAAATAGTTCATTCAAGATTAGTAATTACAGTTGTTGTTATTTCAGGACAGACCCAAAATAACAGGTATGTAATAAACATAGAACTTACTAAACTTTCTCTGAGGTATATTAGAAATCCTTTTCCTGGATTAAATTGGTGCATATGATTCTTTCACCTGTAAATTTTTGGTATTACCCACAGGTAAATTACGTCTAGTGGTTTCTACACTGTTTAATTAAAAAGCCATTAAAGTCCACTTGCTTTCTCACAACTCAACCCTTTTTGAAAGCTGAGATTTCAACTCAGCATTTTCAAAGTTTTCAGGTTTCTACCTTACAGAAATCTCTTATTCATGGGATTGGTGAGCCCTGTAGTGCAGTTACACAGGAGCAGCATTAGTCAGAGCGGAAAAATGAAAGTTTAACACTAAGTTCACTCAAAAAGTGGATGTAGAACTTTATTATAAGAGTTCTCTTGAGACTTTTCCAAAAGAAGGTTTATTTGATAGGAAGAAGTCTTTTAGATTATTCAGAAACATGCAATGCTTTCAATAACTTTCAGGACTCTATCCCAAACTGTTTCAGTACCCAGGACTTAAGCAGACAATCTAACATTAGTGACTAGCAATTAGTCCCAAGTCTCCACACTGGGTAGACTTAGTTCTTTTGTATTTTATATTTTTGATCATTCTGAGGGTCTATGTTTCCAAGTAAGTGTAAGCCCAGACCTTCTGCAGACATACTGACTGCCATTGCAGTTTCAGAACAGGGACTTCTGACACAAACAGTTCATGGTTTCCAAGGAAGCTTACTGCTTATGCTCAAAATATCTGGGAAATATGGAGTTGCAAAACTATGCCAGAAAAAACTAATTTCACCCCAAACATACATAACTCCATCTCAGACTTCACTGGCGATAGATTAAATAAATGTCAGAGCGAAATACTGGTCACGGGCTCTAGACAAAACGCAAACCGCAACCAAAGGGCTAGATCTGTGCTAGAAACAGAAATATTCACAAAGAATGGTCTCACAATAAACTTAATCTTCATTCTAATCTGGTTGTCTCACACTTGGTTTTTTTGTGCCTTTTCTGTCTTTGTCTCTAATATTAATTTCTTTGACTGCCTTCCAAATTTTATCCCTCCTATGCTGTCTCTTGCTCCTCCACTCATTCTCAAGTGGTTTTACTACCCTCTTGAACACAATTACATCCCCAGCACACAATTTCTATTTATTCCCACATCATCACAAATTCTTTTCTGCATCCAACCTCTGAAAGACCTACATTTGTAAGGACATTTCTACTTTGAAAATAAAGTGTGGAACAAATTAGAGAGATTCTGCCTCTTCTGTGTTTTTGCCTTACCTTCTCTTTTCTTTGTGTTGCTGTTTTGCTAATACTTATAAATAGCCACACAATACATACATAGAGAAAGTATAGAAAGTGAGGTTTTGTAAATTTACAAAGAATCAAATTCTTAGTTGACAACTCCTTTGCATTTGGGCCTGCAGCTAAGAATGATTTAATGAAAGCTAACTGCCTGTAACTACCACTTTCTGCATCTACATCAGCTACAGCAGGAATGGTCTGAATTTAATAAAAAGGTCGTAGATCCAAGTTGACAAGGTTAATTATGTGTGCATTCATGATAATGTTATTGGTGAGAAAGCTGTACACTTAACAGACAAGACTAATGATACTGTGAATTAACACATGAGCAGATATTGCTCCCTGTAAAGTCCGAAAAATATTTGTTTCCTCCATTTACTCCTCCTGTTGTAACACAATGTAAAAGACTGTTTTTAAAAATGGTGACTGTAAATGGGCTTGGATGTCACATCACATTAGGTTTTCAGTTCAGTTGTAGTATCATTATATCATTACAATTTCTAAGCTGATTACATGAGAATATGTATTTCTGCCTATCAGGTCCAAGAAACAAAATTCTTACAGACTTTGCTTCAGTTTGAACTACTAAGTGAGCACTACGAAAGCACGCAGCAAAAAGGTGAAAGAAAAAAATCTATTGTGCTTTGCAATTCCATGTTCTTTTCACAGATTTGTCTGATTAGAAAGCATCAGGGGTTAGTTTTCAGTTTGTTAGTATATCTAAGTACCATCTTCCTAGGCCTGAATAGTGTGCCAAGGCCAGAGTTAGTTCAAGCAACTCATCTTTTAATTTCAGTTAAATTTTAGTCCCAGATGTTGCACTGCTTGTGAGTCTTTGCCTAGGGCATAAAGAAATGTTGGAAAACTGCTAGTCAAGTCACTGCTGATTTCTAATGCCAGTTCTCATATCCAATACTCCCACAGTTTGCTATCCCTGCTTAATAAGAGTCTTATCTCATTGGACTTTGCTGAGTGGACTGAAATGTTAGAAATTTGTATCTATTCGTGTTACAGATCTCCCATCCTCCTGCCTGGGTTCATCGTCAATAATTGATTCCTCAGTTTCTCTAATGTAAGCATTTCGGTTTTGACTTTCCAAGCACCTTCCAGCAAGTTTTTAGGTACTGTGCAACAGTGGTTGCCTAAGACTTTTTTTATTTGCTATTTTATAAGATGAGAAGATGTTTTGCAGAGTTGGTTCCGTTCCAATTACGCTTTTGTTGAAATGGTTTCATAGGAACAGGGGCTCTTTCCTCAGCAGTAGTCCCAGCTCCACAGCAGAGCAGCTGGCAAAGCACGTACTCATATGCTGATGGCTGATGTGCCATATTACTCTGCCTCAGTTGGCATGTAGATATCATCAGTGGTCTCCTGTCTCCTTCAGAAATACAGCAGCCAGAATTCAGCACCTTTCTCTTAGACCTTTTCTGGGTTTTATATATATTTAGGTATTAATTTGGAGAGGATAGAGGCAGCGAGGGAGAGTTAACTGAATTTCATGGCCCACAGTCAGAGGACTTAAGTGGGATATGGTAGACCAGTGTTCAAGTTGTATGGATTAAAGTAGCTTTTCCCACACTGTGAATGGAAGAGCTCAGTGTCTGTGCCAATAGCTATAACATACTTTCTAATTTATTTTCTAATGTCAAGAGCATACGGTACATGTTATTTTTTCTTTTGCCAGTTTGGCTGGTAATTTCTTTTTCTTTGAGTTTATGGATTTCGAAGACAACATTTTGCTTTTCATTTTAAAGTGCTGCCCATGCCTGAGTTGACATCAGATACCTTTGGACGGGCTACAGATGTTTAGAGATGCCAGCCAGTCCAACTACTAAGCAATGTCTGAGCAATACCAGGCCCTTTGACAGGCGCTGTTGTTATGCCACTGCGACTGCTGTTGGTTCTACTTAAGATGGATGTGGTGAGAGGTTAACTTTGCACATTTGTTCTACATTTTAATCTAAATGAAAATTATTGGGATTATCCATTAATTTAAAGCACAATGAAGAGTGGGTAAACTGGGAAAATCTTCAACATTGAAGTGTCATGTAATCCCTGGTCATTAATTATCATTCTTTTAAACATAACACTGCGGTGTTTACTTATGAGAAACCATAAATTTGGTAGCTTCACTGCTTTCTAACAAAAAATGTGTTTACATTGCTGCCAACTTTTCTCTCCATTACTTCTTCAGACGTGTTCTCTCTTATCCATAAGTACCAGGTTTTCTTCTCCACCTTTACTGCCCCTCACTCTTTGCCCAGAAAATAGTTTCATGTTTCTGGTCAGAGTGCTTTCACACAACAATTTTTGCTCATGGGAAGAAGATTGACAGAAAACTATATCCCAGTAAGATTCTTTTACAAAGAAACTCAGCACATGCTGCTCTTATTTAGTACCTTTCACACAACATGCTCTGAACTGCTTTTTAAGAGGAGACATATTGTATGAACTTGCTGCATTTTTACACCTGAAGTCCCAGCAGAGCAGGCTGGGACTAGAACCTAGTGCAGGATGATCAGATTCTAGCAATTAGTCACAGAAAAAATTCTAGCAATTCTTCAAACAGCTCTAGGCAGTTCCAGATGTTGGGTTCTCTCTTTCCTACTGGAAGGAATAACAAATCCTAACTGCAGCAACCAAAGCTGAGCCTATCTCTATATGCCACCAAATTCAGATTAATTTACTTTTTACCCACTCCTACTACATCTTACATGTAGATTCATAGAGAAGTTAGTTAGTAGCTTAATCTCATGATATTTCTTGGAAATGTTGCTAAATAAATGAAGCTGCTCCCATCAGATACTTCTAGTTTTTCTCAGCTCACATCATGCTTTTCTCTGAGAAACATAGGAACTGCCATGCTGAATTATTCTAATGGTCCATGGAGTGCAGCATTGCCTTTAGTAAGATGGGTTTCTCAGTCAGAAACTTCAGAGAACAGTGTGATAGTAAAGAAGTGTGGAATAACCTGCCATTGGGGAGGGTTTCTTCCACCCAGCAACAAAATAGGAAGCTAATTTATGTTATATGAGAGCTGTTATATGAGAGCTGTTTTCCATGTGTTTAAATGAGACAGTGGTCATCACTGTAAGTTGGAACATTTGTTCTAAGCTCCTAGCCAGGAGAAACTTTCAGATGCTGCAGAATCTCTGCCCAAATCCATCGTGAGTTCTAGGCTTCGCTCACAGATCGTTTTCTAGAATATAGCTTGCACATCTCAGCTACAAACCCAGATTTACTTAACCAAGGCCTTGTAACATCACAAATCCAAACAAAGCAAATGAGATTTGAAGCCTCTGAGTTGAATTGACTTATTCCCAACCACATAACAAGCCTTCAAAGAATACAGGAAAGCTTCAGATTTTAGCTGTCTTTAGGAAAATATTTTTAACTCAGCTCCTACAGTAATAGTTACGTATAAGTAATAGTTATGTTGGCATATCAATCTTCATCTATTTATTTTCTTAAGAAGACTCTAGCATGCAGGTGTGCAGAGAAAGGCTTGAATGCATGTGCCATTAGGTCTCAATCTATAAGAAGATTTCTTAAAGAAATGGAAGTGAATTATTTCTTAAAATCTCAGTAACTTACATAGCCTTCAACATGGTTTAATGTATTAGACAATGCAAGGTTAAAATGGAGTTTTTCTGGCATGTTTTTTTAACTACAGCTACAGTTTCTAAATATTTGGATTGGTACTACTTGGTAGATGAAAATTTTTTTCACCATAGGAAGAATAACTTTCATTACGTCATTTACCTCCTTGGCCTGTCTAAGCATATAAAACCACAAAAACATAGGTCTTATCCTTTGTGCAAGCAAGATAGTTAGTTACACCAGTTCTCATCCCTGACTGAAGGAATATTCTTGCTTTTTACACCAAAAAGAAAATGTTACCTCTTTATCATTCACTGGGTTTTGTATTTGTCTTGTCTTTCATACATATTGTCCACTTCCTTTTCCAGTTACACAGTTCTAATCTCTTGTGATATTTAAATAAGGAAAGCATTCCATTCTTCTAATCTATGAATATCTGCTACTAAAAGAAATTTCACTTTTCCCTGTTGTATGAAAGGAACATACTGTACCAATTAAAGGGTTTTCTATGAAGAAATCTAATTATAAAAACACAAGGCCTGATTCAAAGCCTATTTTAGTCCATGGAAAGACTTCTGTTGACTTCTTTGGGCTCAAGTCCATATTCAGCAATGGTTAAATTGAATAAGTAAAGAGCTTATTTTCATTTAACAAACAATTCATGGGTGTGTTGAATGCAAAAATGTATTTACATTATCTCCACATCTTCCATTAAAACATACAAATTGACCACTTCTGCAACACAGTATTGTACTAGAGCAAAAATGTTCATATGAAGTAAGTGTGAGTGACAAAAAGTTCATATTCTTCATATGTGCGACTCCTTTAACAGATCTGTTCTGTATATTTGTACAGCAGTATGAGTTTTTACAAAAACATATGGAATGAGGAAAGTGTTTTCTACTGTGAGCATCCCATGACGGAGATGTGAAACCTGCTTTCTGAAACATGAGCATTCTTCACATCAACTACTTTAAAATTCCTCATTCAATGACTTTCTATGTCCACATTTCTACAGTAGCTCCTGGTCAAATTGCCATAGGTTAATCTTTGTTACTAGTGGCCATTTCTGCAGCCTTCAAAGCTGCATCCATCAAGAGGCCCAAACACAGAAATTAAAGTAGACCTTTTTTCCCCCTTTCGGCACTAACAGTAGGATAGTGGAAGCAGTGGCATTTTCTCCTTTTTTGCATTGCCTGTTGTCTGAAAGATGCAGCAAGGAAGCCACTAGTAAGCAGAGGTGGCAGAGAAAGGATTTTGGTCAGTAACACAGACTACACCTTCCTAGATCCAGCCTCTGTGCCTGAGACAGCTTCCTGTGCAAAACAAAAGCCTCTGTGTGTAAATTCCCCCTCCACACACTTTCTTTCTCCACTGTATGAATACAGCCTGGCTGGGAAAGTGCCAGAGCTACCAGCTGAGTAACTCAATAGAGGAGAGTTTGCTTTGAGGGCATGGGGCCTACGGCTCCAGCCTATCTTAGCTGCAGGAGCTGGAAATAAACCACAAATACTGCAGAGCTTACACCATTTTCTCCTCCAGTAGAAAGAGTTATATTTGTAGAATTTTGCCGTCAACATGAATGGGATAAGAACCGTTCCAACCTTTTTTTTTAAATATCAAAAAGCAGTTGAGTAATCACTACAGCAACTAAAGATTGTTGAGGTGAAGCCAGCTATGAAACATGCATGTATGTTTTGAATGCTAGCCAGAACACTTTTTAAGGAACTTTCTTAACCCATGCAGCCAATTAGATAAAACAATGACTTTGCTTTGGGTGTGTCCCCGAATGCAAGCAGAGCATATGCCATTTCAAAGTGGAGATGAGCTTGAAGGAGAAAACTGGGTCTAAATTTCTGAGAACTCAGCATTTTGGGTTCACTCTTTCATAACACACATATTAATGTTAATTTATCAATCCATACACTTAATATAGCTGGCTAAAATTCCCTTCCCACAACTTTAGTTAAGGAAAGCTATCCAGCTGTTTTCTGGACATTGTTAACTTCCTATTCACATCAAAGATAGATCTCCAGAAAGCAAAATCCATTCCAGAGGCAGTTTGCATCATAGCACATTCTCAGCGGTAAAATTTTATCAAGGTGAATGGTTTATGTTATGAATTGTGCATCCAAAACACCTTGTGAAGTAAGTATGAGTGACAAAATACACATTTCCTATGAAAATATTGAAACCTCATAAGGACAGGCACTAGTATAACAGGTCTTGACTGAAATTTCTGCAAATTACATAAATGTACATAATAACATAAATATCTTAGACTTGGATTAGATGTGTGCATGAAATTCACTGTAATCATTATACTACTCATAAAAAACAAAAGCCAGCAAATTCAAATGGAAATAATCACTAAATATGTAATATCTGGGGATATTTTCAGTATTCGATCAGTGCAGAACAGTTCTACTGACTGCTACTGCAGAACCTAGGACACCTACTTAGCAGTGTTTGACTCTACAGATATCTAAAGTCTTTGCACACCTGTGTTTTTGTCAATAAAATCCCATCAGAGCAAGTGAGCTCTACTTCCCTACATATCTGCAGACATAGAAGGGATAAAAGAGGCAACGACCTCACTGCTCATTTTTTTCCCCATTTTTCTACCCAAACAAGCCTCATATTTACTTATTCTCATATTTCATCTTCTAGTCTGAATTCCACATTATACACCGTCAGAGGAGATGGTTCCCCTAACTTCTCAGCCTGTTTCCCAGTGGTTAAAAACCCATGTTGTTGATGAGGGAGGGTTTCTGGGGGTGGAAGAGAAGATGTGGTTTAGACAGCACAGGAAACTGAAATGAGGT